>JAYKAV010000689.1:101645-116118 GCA_035582835.1 Phoebastria nigripes
CCCTTTTATAAACGAAAACAAAATTTCATCTGTACTGGAGCAAACTGCAGGGTGGCTTTAGCTTTCCATGGCATGTGTTTTACCTTCTGTTTGATCACCCTAATTAACAGATCACAGCCTCCAGTTCTGGTTTTGACAGAGGGCTTTACTGGAACTTTGAAACTGGTCCCTTAGCTTATGTCACTTTTTGCCCCTCAGAGAGGTATGGATTGTCTGGGCTTTTTACTCCACCCAAGCACAGAACAAGCATGCGGGCTGTCCTGGGTTTGGGGGTGCCTGGGGCGGTGGTGGCGGCTGGCTGCAGGGAGGACCCGGCTGCCAGGCGCCCAGGTTGTTGATTTAAGCAAGGACAGCAGGGAGTGCAGAGATGGCAGCAGTGCCTGGGCAGGATTCCTGCGTGCCTATTGCTAGCTGACTACGTTAGGGTAGGTGTGAAGTCGAAGCTGCCAGCTGTGTGGTTTGAGGCAGCCAAGGGAAGTGAACGATGTCTATTAAAACCTAGTAAGATCGGCGCATGCACGGGAGTGTAATCTGCATCCTGGGCTGCAACAGAGATGTGTCGAATCCTAGCTCTGCTCAGAGCAAGGTGGGGAGCGTCCAGCATCACCGAATCCAGAGAGGGATGGAGTCAGCCCACAGGAGCGGAAAGAAGCGGAGTCATGCTCCAGCAGGCTGTCAGACTGGGAGTTTCTGAGCATTTTTATTTTTTCATTCTGGATGGGAGCATTTAAGGTAACACTTGATCATTATTTTTCAACTTTTTTGTAACTATGAAGACCATGAGCTTTGTAAATCAAAGCAGAAGCTCTCTAGGTGCAGTTGGAACTAGCACAGACATTTCTGTCTCTTTTGGCCCCTTGTCAAATCTTTTAACTTTTTGGAAACTGGAAAAAAGAATCAGAGTGGCATATGCAGAATATTATACTTTAGATTAAAATTCAGTGGAATAAACATGAATGAATCTGCATTTGAAAACAAAGGCTAACTCTCAAAAGCCCCTCTCCCACAGCCACTGCTCTGAATATGAAAGGTATGTGCCAATAAAATCAGCAGGTATGGCAGCTCTTGAGTCAGACAGGCACCCACTTCTTTTTAAAACAAAGGCAGGAGGGACCTGTACCTGGAAATGGCAGTAACTTGAGGAGGTAGAAAAAGATGGTGGAAAATGTCTTGTTTGTCACATATATTTGAATCTGTGAACTGTTGGACAGGGATAGAAAAGTCTATATCATTTAACTTCCCATGATTAAATACTACTATTGCGATAGGATTGCAGTGTGCCAAGCCCCATTTGAAGGCAAGAGCTTTGATGGATAAATGCAGTGAAGCCCGACTTTATTAAGGATTCATGCGTCTCGAGTTAAGAATTTTGTCAACCGTACTATGTATGGTCCTGCTTTAGTTTTGTTAGATGATCAGCAACTTTGTTATACTCCTTGATTCCCTACATACATGTTCAAGTATTACTGAATCAGAGAGGGTAATTTATTTCCTCAGCATTTGCTTTAGGGGGTTGTAGTGTGTTTAATCTTGGGATATGGCAGCAGAGAAAAATGTTTGGTGGTTTTTTTGTTTTTTTGTTTTTGTTTTTTTAATTCAAACTAAAAGTTCAGTTTCAGTCACGTGTTTGTGAAACAGGCAAGGCAGTCGCTGACGAGTCCTCTCAAGAGCTGGGGATCTGTGCAGTCAGTAATTTTAGTCTCCAGGGTCAGTCCATGAGGGAGCTGAGCTGCTCTGACCGGAGGTCCCAGCAGGAACGCTCACCTCTGGCAGTCCTGGGCTTCCCTTTCTGGAGGAAAGCTGCAGCAGGAGCCAGGCGGGTTTGAGGTGGCTGTGGGGAAAGCAGACTGAGGAGAAAATGTTTCCTGGATGTGGAGCTAATAGTGTCTGTGAAACAGCAGTTGAATCTGTCCCATAAGGAGAGCCCATAGGAGGATTCCTGCTCCTAGTCTTTAGCTTAATTTGTCCAGTAACTGGCTCACTCCTCAGACTGTGCTTCGTTGGAAATGGGGCAGCAACGTGCCCCTGTGCCAGCCAGGAAATGAGTGATTATGTAGCAAAGCATGTTTTACTGAATTTGTATAGCAAATGTATTTTTCCTTGAGAAGGTGATTTGATGGTGCATAAAAAACAGAGAATGTGTAAGTCTGACTTGCGTGTAGAAAGATTGTTTACAATGCCTTGTTTGTGGCAACAGTCTTTAACTAGCTGGGAGGGATAAGGGATCAACTCATTGCTGTAGCGATGTGTGCAAAGATGCTCCAGAGATGCGCTGGGAAATCCATTTGCTGCACTGAAAATCCATTAATTTGTGATGCAGTGAGTTTTCACATATCAGGAGACACAAATAACGAATATGATGAATATGGATGAATTTGAATAGGATTATTAAAGTTATTTGGAAATGATCATCAGTACTGCTGCAGTGCTACAGTTCTGTGAGATTTCAGCCTACGCAATAATCATCTGGTTCTGAAAATTGTTACTCATGGAGTTTTAGTAGCTATGGCAGAATTGTTTTATTTTCTGTTTTATACAGAATACTGAATTTTATGACAGCATAATAAATGTCAGGAATAAACAAATGACTAATTCATTGTAGCAGTAGTGCTCGTGCCATAAAACATAAGTTAATAAATGACAACTGTTTAGACAGACTTGAGCCACACTTACTCTACAAGCATTTTAATTGCTTTTTTATAAAGCCAAGGAACCACTGGCAGTACTCTTGAAAATAAGGCAGGATACCGCACTGGCTCACCAAGCAAAGTAGCCTGATTGTACAGTTTCAAGTATGGTTTGTTACAACTGGTTAAAGACATGAGGCGCTACCACCCTTGTCTCTTCTCTGTGGGGAGCTATCTGCTTCACTTCAGCAGTGTTTTCCCAAGTCGACTCTACTGTTTAAGATAATGTTGATAGAGCTACTAAAACCTTTCTTTTGCTACCTTGAGGTATTTTGTACTTTTTCCTGCCTGACATAACCTTGGTGTGGGAGTCGAGTGTCAACTAAATCTGTCCAAACAAGCAGCCCACTAACACAGTTCACAGGCAGCATTGACATCATGCGTTGAGAGAAGGATAAGACTGGAAATTAATGGATTTAGTGGGTTTCTTGAGGACTGGCCTTGAGTTGGCAGGGGAAATTAGCAGTCTGACTTTCTGCATGCTTTTCGGTTCAAAGGAGATGTTGATAGAGAGTGAAGAGGCAACTACATTCCTCAGATTGCTGGAAGGAAGCCTGTTTTGCTCCAGAGATCTCTTCCTCTTTTTTTTTTTTTTTTTTTTTTTTTGATGAACTTTGAGAACCGTACTTCCGCCCGACACGCAGATCTCAATGTCCTGCCTGGAGATGAGGTCGGTACCAGCAAGCCTTCAAGCCCGTTGCGTGCAAGATCTTGCTCGGCATGCCGCCTTTGCCTTTCTGCTCCTTCTTCACCTGAAACTGTCTCTTCATTGCGTGATCTGAGGTGAAGCTCTTCCACTTGGTGGGGAGAACAGGAGCTGCCAGTCTGCTGGTGCCCTTCTCCTTCTGCATCTGTGCAGTCCCAGCCCTGGTTTGTCCCACGATGTGTCATAACAAACTGCATGTACGGATGTTGAAAAGTAGCAAAAGAACTGATAAAATATRCACCCAATATAAATTCATGAGCAAGGTAATGCAATAGGATCATTCCAACACAAGGGTTATTTTCTACTTGCCTTTTTAATTTTAAATATTCAGGACAGTTTGAGAGTTTTGACGTGTAATAAAATCCTGACCTGTTTTCCACCAAATTACAATTGTACAGCCTTGGCTTAATAATATATTGCCATCTGGAATCGGGTGAAAGCAAATCCACATACATTATATAACTTGAATTGGTTTATACAAGGAGAAGGGGATGTAATATCTTAAGCCTTTTAAATAAGGGATAAGTGCAATACTGGGAATTTGTTAATATTATCTCATGCTAGATTTTAAAATGCATTTCCAGGTGCAGTATTTAAAGATGAGGCTGTTTAATTGATGGGACCATTTGCTTTCATGTGTCTGGGGGTTGTAATTGGTAGGGATGCCAACAGACTGTTACCCTGTGGTTGGATATTACTGTGGTCAGATGCTGTTGTGATGAGCTTGGTGGATATACCCGGATGAACGGGGGAGAGCTCTTCCAGCCAGAAAAGGAAGCAAATAAATGATTTGCCAGAGTGCATAGAAATAATTGTGGTTTAAAGCCTAGCTCTCCTATACTCTTCATGAACGTTAGTCAAGAACTCCAAAAGTAGCTCCTTCTATCAGTATTATTTACTAGCCTGGAGATAATTGTCCAAGCTTTTTTATTTTAATAGGAGCAAGTTCATTTATTGGCACTTTAAAGCATATTGACTACTTTGGGGAGGCTAGAGGGAACTATGCAGGTTGCCAGTGCAGTTCCAGGGCTCAGTTTCTTGGGTTGCCATTCAGTTCAGAGGTGATCTCACACGTTACTCTGCGGTCTTGGTGCAATGTAAGCCTCGGYTGCCACCTCCCTAGGTTTTTTTCACCTTCTATGGAGTGAGGCTGGGCTGTCTTACAAATGTACAGGTACATAAATCATATCTTACACTGACACTTCAACAGCGCTTTGAGAAGAGGAACTGGGCATTACTGGAGCCCTGCGGAGCCGCTCGCATGTGGCGGTGTCACGCAGCACTGTCACGGGATGGACGGGAACATGGATGTGCCGTGCCATCACAGCTCGCATTGCAACCACTCCAGGTACCAAGCCCTGGGTGCCAGTGCACCGGGCGTGACATTTTCTGGGACAATATTTTTAGTGTCTCAGTTTTGAAGGTTTTCTTATGTCATTACTCCAATTTTAGAGTCCAGGGCATAGCATAGAGAGACCAAAACTCTGATCTTAGTGACTTACATATATACGTAACTTCATGCTTTTGGAGTAGTATCGCTGAAGTGGCTGGGGTGCGAGGTGCCGGTACTGCAGTGGGGAATGAAATTCAGGGATTTTGCAGCAACAAGTGCAATATAGAAGTTAGATAAAAATAGGTCAACTAAAAATATACTGCATGTCAACAAGTTTTGTGTACGAGCCTGAAACATGACACATTGTCAGTCATTAGCCCCCAAAATCAATCAAGAGGCCTCGTGCCACAGTGGCCCTGACAATGAGTAAAAGGAATAGCGCTTCTCACCTGTTGCTGCCATAAATGCAGTCCAGCCAAATAGTGACTGGAAATTGTTTCCACATGATGACATGTGGCCAGTTTGAGATGAGCTGGTGTCACAAAAGCCCCCTCTCTCTCTAGTTGGCATGTAGACAGTTGTCAGGCACAGGACAAAGGCCAAAGAATAGGCTTTTAAGACTATTTTACTCTATTTTAAGTAGGTTTTTTATGCTGTCACTGCCATATGCATTGCCCCATTTGAGGTCATGACATGATTTGGCTAAAATCTGAATGTTATGGTTTGTGCTGCCCTTGTTCTTTCCCCAAGGAGACAATTGCATCTGCAGCATATGGGCTTTTTGGACAGAATTGTTCTTTCACAAGTACTGCTGCTGTAGAGTTGTGTTAGCAAGGACAAGAGGGTGGCATCATTTGTGACAGTTCTTAGCTCCTGGAAGGAGTCACAGAAGTGATGATCCAAAGATTAATTTAAGCCGAGTGTGAAGGACACCATTTTAATGGGAATTCTCTGGGTTCATATTTAATTCACCTGAGCTTATTTTAAAAGTATATAGAGCCATATTACCAAATCCTGCACTGACATGCAAACTCTTCCTACCCTACTGATTGATGTACAAYGCAATGTTATGTATGGGATGTGGCCACCGATCTTCATTAGAGGCGGGAGGACCTGGCGCTGTGAGGTTCACAATCGATAGCTCAAGGCAAAGGAGCTGCACAAAGAGTGATCAAGGAGATGATCAGTACATTATAGATCATTAATTTAATAACTTTACACAATTAAGAAATATATGTTAATATATCAATACAGAAAGATAAAGATAAAAAACACATGACACTGAATATTAATTTTCTCAGTTTGAATCTCACATAATACATACAGAATTTAAAGTCAATGTAATTACTTATGCTACTAATTTAATTAGCATTCATTTAGAAGAAAACGTCCTTTGGCCTTTGACAGCCTTTAAACTTTGCATTGCTTGTTCAGAAATAGCTACCAGGAAAAATAAATCAAGACCACTTAGCGAATGTCTGAAAAATTAAAAAATATTTTGAAATGAAACTATTTCCTTCCCATGTGTATGCTTATATGAAAATAAGCATTGGGATTTTAGAATTCTCATTTTGCATTATTTGCATGAATAACATACCGGATTATAATATTAGTATTCACAAAACACACTTGAATCAATTATCAGCAGCATCAGTTTCTCTGGAGAGGAAAAGTAAGTGAATTTGTGCTTCTTTTAGGGTTTTAGCATGTTCTAAACTACTGCTGGCAGTTGATGATGCTTGTAACTGTTCATGTAACACATGGAATATTTTGACTTCAGTATGTTTGGTGATTTTGTAACCTGGAAAGCTTGATGACTAATTCAGAGCACCTGCTGAACGAGCAAAGGCATTGATGCTCAGATAAAAATAAATGAATAATTCTGAGGTACACTCAGAAAACATGAACTTCTTGTTATCTGCCAGTAATATAATCTAGTATAGATTATTATACCCCCAGAAGGGCTGGTTTCTTCCACACACTGAATACAGCCCATATGCAATCTCTCCATGGAGTTTGCTTTAAATTTAAACTTCAAGATAACTTATTAAAAGGCTATTTTTAGAGATTATCCCCCCTATAAAAATCTTCAACAGTATCTTCTTTTCCTTTTTGTCCTAGCCTTTGGGCTTTTCTGTGTGCCCTTTTACTTGCAGCATGATTTTAAAGCACTTAAGCAATTACAAAAGATAACATGTTTCTCTAGTCTGTGCCACTGCTACCACTTTCATTAGCATCATGAATATTTACTTGATTGTATATAAATGTATAGAACAAAGTAGAATAACCTATTAAAAATAAATGTAAATTTTTTTTTGGTAGGAGAAGCGTATTCAAATCTTATTTCTCTCGCCAAATGTGTAGTCTTCTGCAGGATCTTGCTGCCCCTCGGGCTGAGATGTAGAACTGGAGAACAGAGAAGGGTGCTGGAGCAAAGGCTGCAGAAGGGCTGCCAGAGCAGCCTGGCGCAGGGGAGGAACCGCAGATTGTTGCAGGCTAGGCTGGAGCTCAGAAAGCAGAACACGTGCAGTCCCTGCTCAACGCAGTCAGTGTCTTATGCTTCCGTTGTCTGAAGTGACTACTAATTGGTTATCTTAATAAAACTAAGTTATGTCTGTGTTAAATTGCTTGTTAGAAGGTTGGTATTGCAATGAAAGCATGCAAAATGCTATCATTGTGTGTATCCCATATGTATGACCGTGCGCACCATTTACGCTGAACGTGCTAGTAGAAAAGCATACGTAAATGGTAAAAATAGCAAAAAAAACCCACTAATTTTGGCAAAATTTTACTTGTGACCTCCTTTGTCATTTGGGGTGCGTTACAAAACATGCTGATTCTTTGAGGAAAGACAGGTGAGTTCTGTCGTTTATTCTTTGCTCCATAAAAACAAGGCAGGGGTTAAGAGAAGTGGTGTAACAGAAATGTAGATTATGGAAACATTTTCCGGGGCAGGGCTGTTGCAGAAAGAGCTGTCTTCCAAATCTTGATTAAATTGGGATCTTTTCTCACATGGTGATTATTTTAAATCATTTTCTGATGTCTGTGACTATGATACATCATTGAGAGAATGGAAAAGGAACCATTCCTCAAGTGTTTATGAAACAAAACCTTGCTAAGAGTGTGTATCTGTGTATATAGAGGGGTGAGAGAGGAAGGGGGAACTGGTTCTTTATTTTCCTTCTGTAGGCTCTGTATCCTAAGAGGAGAGGTTTGTGTCCAGAAATCCAGGACTAAATAATATTTCTCCTATGTAAATAATATGTAATATACTTTATTATAGAAATACTTAATTTTTATTTTTTATCATTCAGATCTGTTTTTTGCAAATACTCTGTACGCCTGAGACGCCGCTGGCCTGGCTGCCCGGGACTGCAGGAAGGGGTTGCCATCTGCTGGCAACCTCCCACCCCAGCCCAGAGTGGGCGTGCGCAGGCTGGTGCAGGGTGACTCGGGCAGGAGAGATTTTGTGTAGTGGGACCTGACTCCTGAAGTCCTGGAGAAGTTGGATGACTTAATGTGATCCCAACAGTTCAGTCTAACCTGAGCAGTTACAAATATCACGAATTTTGTGTACCATGGACAAAGTGAGGTGAGATGATGCAGGCAGGTGTGTGGCTCCTGCTTAGGAAACAGCCTGAACCTGTTGCAGTGGCCAGATTTAACTGGTGCATACGATCTATGTCTGCTCTGGAAAAGAGGAGGCTAATTGTTGATCCCCGTTTTTGTGATTCAATAACAGAACTGGCTTCTGACGTGTAGAAAGTAAAAAACAGCAAATTTTGGGAGCTCAGTCTGGGGCAAAATATGTTCTCAGTAAAGAACCTACAGAAATGAGAAAGGCAGGGGAGGATTAATGTCAAATGAACACCAAAATCTGTGTTTCTACCTGTAGATATTGGTCCCAATTACTCAAGTGATGTGAGCAGTAGCCAAAATGCCAGTGCTCAACCACTTTTTAGCATCTCTTGGCTTGTCCACACAGGTACCGCAGGCTGGGGACAGTGAGGTTCAGGTGCCCTGCTGTAACTGTAGTAGGATTCATTTGAGCAGGGGCAAAGACACTCAGCTTTTTCAAAGCCCCAAAACACTAAATATATCTTTCCTGAGAAAAGTTTTAAGTACAGCATATTTAGTTTCTTTAAAAAAAAAAAAAAACAAAAAAAACAAAAAAACAAAAAAACCAAAACAAAACTAAACAACAACAACAAAAAAAAACCAAAAACAAAACAAAACAAAAAAAAACCAAACAAAAAACCACCCACACCTTTTTCTGTGGATATCGCTCTGGTGCCTCAGCTGGCTGATGCAGTAGAGCATCCTCTGGGCTCCCTGTAAATCTGAAGTTGCCCCGTCTGTCACAAGAGGGTACTGCAGCACAAGTGTAGGAGCTGCTGTTCTTCACACTACCTTTTCTTTAAGGACTTGGTGTTTACAGTACCTATCTAGCTAGCAAAGCTGGCTATGTTCTTACAAATAAGATACTTTTTTTTTAATCTGTGCATTGAAGTGTCAATTTTTGAATGTTTTTGAGAACTTTATTTCTGGTTGGATAAAACTTGGTAACATTTTAATGGCTTTTCAACGCTGCAGAGCTTTTTTGAATTAAGTGATTTGTTCTGGTAATTTTTAAAATGCATATTTTCCCCAGCACAGAGGATTCATTTAAAAAGGAAAATATAAGCTATAGGAAAGGAAAGGAACAAAGATCCATCTCATGTCCTCCCACAACAAAGATGGACTGCAAAAGGAGGGGTCATCTCCACAGAGGTATAGAACCCAGGCAAACTTATGCCAGAGTCACCTGGAAAAGGAGGGAGAAAACAACTTGACTAGTTGTCTACAAAACGCAGTGGAACGCTGAACCAGTCCCTCCAGGACGACAGTGTCAAATCTTGCATCGAGATCATGCGGATTCAGCTCGCATTCAGAAGTGGTAAGTCTGCAGCGTGCAGAGCTCTCTACTGCTCATATAAATGCTGTTTCCTTACAGCTGAGTCTCAGCTGGTACAGTTGGTGTATCTCTGCTGACCTTAGTATGTTTTTGCTTTATCGGAAGTTGTTTTCTTCTGGTCTTTAATTTTGTCCCCTTTCACTAACTGCTAACCTTGTTCAGGCTTGCTTTTTCTAGTTTTTAAGAAAGGGGAATCCTCATATGTACGGATAAAAGCAAGATACCTGTAGGTATTTCTGCTGGGGAAGGTGCAGTTTAGGATTGGGTGACTTTAGGGCAAAAATTCCAGGGCTGGCTTATACTCAGTTGTGTTGTAGTTTTCTAATATGTGGGAAAATGTAGAATAAAAGATTCTGAAGAAATGGTTCATTTTGTTCTAAAGAAGACATTGAAATCACTTGCTCCGTTTTATCCAGTGTTTATGGTAAACTGGAATGATCAGATCAAGAAATAAATTATTTAAATCTTAGATAAACACAGCATTTTAGAAAGTCTTTCACAATTTATGTTAATGAATATATCCTTTTTTCATTAGCCAGTTTGTGTTTTGCCATTGTATTCCTTGCTGGCATGATCTAATGTTCTTTCAGAGGACACAGTAAGATCAAATCAAAATGTTTTCAGCCTGTGTATGACTTTGCTCAGAACATGAGCTGAAATCATACAAGCCAGCATTTGTTTTTGAATGCAGTATCTTCAGTCTAGTAAGTTGTTTTCAACCAGGAAATTCAGGGCTGAACCAAGAACTGGAACACTCATCACAGCTGAGCAGTTCAGTTATTTGTTTTTCAGGAGTTAGAACAGGGGAACAACCAAAAGTGGCATTTAATATTCAGCTGATTGCATTTCTTTGTCTGGGTACGGCCAGGGCATCATGGTAAAACCCAAGCACTTGAGAATAACGATCCCCTGTTACAGGGCTGCCATAGGTACCCCTTGCTGGAGTGTCCCACGTTGCTCCTGGCCTCCTGCACTGCTGCCTCCCCACCTCATCGCCCTCTGAAGAAAGCTTTTCCTGCCCATTTGAATCTGAAATGGTAAAAATGTATCCTGAGCACTAAACTTGAAACTCCACCTGCAAGAACAGTCCCTTTACAAGCCAGGGAAGGAGGGGAGCATACCTACCGGGCAAAAGGAGAAGAAATCAGTCGGGAAGCAGCTCAGGCAGTCGTTCATCCCGTTCACCTTCCTCCACCTCTGCCCTTGTGCCGCAGGCAATGCCGGGGAAGGGGGCAGTTCTTGTGCGTGCCCTGTTTCGCCCTTGGGCGCAGGGGAGGTGGCTGGAGCTGGGGACCAGCCCGAGCAGGGAGAGCACTGTGCGTTCGGGTTTCTCCAAGCAGGTCAGACGTGGAGTTCCTCATTTCTGCTCTGTCCTTGCAACCATCAATTAATTGCTAGTCTTTAGGATGGGAATTGGAAAGAATTTTCCAAACATAGTGAAAATGGTATTGTGTGCTTTGTTTTCTTTTTGCCTGGTACACTACCTGGAGCCAGAGGAAGCTTTTCAGGCCAGTGTCAGTGGAAGGCTGGAAGATGTAGGGTCTTGAACACAGTTGGCTGCTTGAAGATAGGTCATGGCCACAACTACTGCAAAACGGTACGGGGTCTGTCCTTGTATTGGGGGTGGCAGGGGGCTCCTCTCAGCTTTTTGCCAGCAGAATGGAGCAGAGGCAGAGGTTATGACTCTGGCACCTGGCCACTGCCAAACACACCTCCCCGTGCCTGCACCGAGGCCTCTTCGTTAAGCTGTTTGGTGCATACAGGGTGCACTACAGGTTAACTTTTCTTATCCAAAGAAACAGAATAGAATAATTATTAACTTCATGTTTTTGTGGTAGCAGAAAAATCACATGGAAAATGCAGCATGGTAAGGCTGGAATTTTAACTTGGGCTTAGCAGCTTGGTCAAGAAGTTAGGATTCAGTGCAAATCCGAGCAACACATTAAATGCCTTTAAATTGTGAGGAAAATGCCAATTTTTCTTCAGCTGTCACAGTAAAAGCCACACCAACAGGTTACACTAATGTATAAATCATAAAATGCATCCTCCAGAAAGCTGACGTTTCCCAAGTCATAAATCCATGGTGATTTATGGCGTATGATGGGTTGGGTTTCCTTCCCGAGTAATAATCACTGGAGAGGAAGAAATTCAGTGAAGTTTTTATGTGAAATATCTGAAACTTGTCCTGTCACTGACCCTGAGCTTGGGCAGCTTTGGTCGCTGAGCTATTCCTGGGAGGTGTTTAGTTTCCTGCATGCCCTTCAGTTCAGCAGCAGGCCAAGGTGCGCAGCACTTCTTCGGACAGGGTTTCAGAGCTGCTTTCTGTCTCCAAATATCTGCGGTTAAGTATGCCTGGCTCTTTGTTCACATGCYGCCGTCCCCGCCACGTGCCGCGGGGCAGGCAGTTGCCCATCKTCTCGGCAGGCTGTGCAGAACAGGCTGGAAACCCTGGTCAGGCTACGGTGCTCATTGAGACCTCAGCCACGAAAGTGGCAGCTTTGAAATCTGGCATTGCCTTGCATGCCAGGGTTTTGTAGTGCAGCTCGCCTTCCAGTCGTCTGAAGCTCAGTACTAAGAAATCCAGCTGAGACGGCGTCTCATAAATTATGTGTCAGGCAGATTTATTCACAGTAATTATCCCTGTGCCAGCTAGAAAGGTATTTACCAATCACTCAGCAGCCATTGAAATGAAACTATACAAAGACAAAACCCACATTATTGACATTATTTTTAGACACCAGTGGGGAACCAATCCAGAAATGACACTGCACATATAGATGTCTACACTGATAGTGCTGTTTCTCCATTATATTTACAGCTTTTTTTWATCAGATTTCTCATCATTCAGAGAAATCATCAAGAGAAATGGCGCGTATAGCCCGAGCCCTAGGAAATAGTGTGTGGAATTAAGTATTTAGTAGCTTAATAAATGGAATTTTTCAGGCCTTCAGTTGCATAGTTATCAAATAAATCAACAATCAGTCTTTATTTTCATGATGTAAATATGAGTGGAAGTAATCTCTAGCAATTTTTAAGGGAGCTTTTAAATGTTAAGATTGGTGTGACTAATAAAATGCATCTCATCAGACAATTTTTCCACACATATATCTATTTTGTGAATGCAATAATCTGATACTTTCTCACATGTTAGTCTGCAGGTCACAAGAGAGTATGGCAAAGTAATAAAACAATTCAAGGCATATAAACATGGCTTTTGATTTGCTAGTAAATCAGGGKTTTTTTTAAAGGAAAAAGTTCAACTGAAGGAAAGAAATGTGATTTTAAAAAAATTAGTACCAATATTACAAAGCTATAAAGATTTTATTACTTGGAGCATTCCTTTTGTGAAGATGAGTTGATATGTCCCTCTAATCTAATATAAAGCAGTGTAGCCTACAGTTACTTACACGAATCATATAGGATTTGTGAAACTGAAAGTTTTTCTTTGCCAGTCTACCGAATGCTGCGTGTAGACTTTCAGATATTAGAAGTATGGCTAACAAAAATATAAATTTGACATTCTAATATTTGACATCTAGGTACTGGTAAAATTGTGAAGATTAGAATGTACTCTAAACATATTAGCTAGTTAAACAATAAATATTGCCAATTTTCTTTGCTAAATGGGCGGTATTTTGATGAGGTGTTCTGACAGTTGCTTCCCAAACATCAGACACTAAATCACTCAGATTCAGCAGAAGTAGCATAGCAAATGCATCCATGTTGTTGTTACCAAGCAGTTGATATTTGCTTTCTCTRCATTCCTCAGCATTCCTCAGAGGGGACTGTGTTATGAAGAAATCCTGTCTCTGGTACAAAAGGGGAAGAGTTTGCCTCTTACTGAGGTGATACATGATTATTTATAGCTAAATGTTTCCCTAACATATTGTCTGAGAAAGCAGCACCATGTCAGGGAGAGGAAACCTGAAGCTYCCAGTGCTGAAATATTTGTCTGTGGCTGTGATCTCTGAACAAGCCCAGCCTGTATTTTTGCTTACCGTAATACCCCGTGTGTACAAACACAGGACAGCGGGTGGGCTGAGAGATGTGGAGCTGCTGTAGTTTCTGATGTTAGATCTATGCCCGTTATTGTTACGGGAAAACAAGTTACCAACAACATGTTGTGGCAATGTATCTGTCGGCCTTGTGGCCCTGGTGTTAGGTTAGCTGGCTGGAAAGCTCCTATATAACCAGTCTACCTGTTAAAGAGCTGTACAGATACGTTTCTACTAGTGTTGGCTCGATTTTTGGTGTTTTCTTTTGGATTGGACTCTGGCTTTAATTGCCCCCTTGCCCGTTAACCTTCCATAAGCACCCAGCTGTCGGTCCCCTCTGTGCTCGAGGGCAGATGCTGCAGGTCCTGCATTTCATGTGGCGAAGGCGCTCGCTGATGCAGCAGCACCGACAGCTCCCCAGGTCTGCCCTGGCAGTTTTGGTGCAGAAGCAGTAAAATGGCTTGGATGAGGATGGCGTCAGGTCTTTCAAAGGATGGCAGGCTCATACAACTCCTTGTATGACTGAAGGGATAGCCAAAAGATAGTGATCAGTGGAATAATGCACTTTGTAATATGAGGTGGAATACTTTTGAACACAGCTAGAGACATTGTTCCTTCCAACCCTTCACCAAAGCTTTGGCACAAAAACAATCAAGCAGCCTGCAGAGGGTTCTCACCGCTCCCCATGGCCAGTGGCATGCGCGGCCACGCTGGGGAACGGCAGGAGTTTGTGAACAACAGCATTCATAACTTCCAGATAGCCAATGAATCCAACAGCAACCTCTGCTTTTTTTTTTT
>JAYKAV010000689.1:116123-151729 GCA_035582835.1 Phoebastria nigripes
TTTTTTTTTTTTTTTTTTTTTTTTTTTTGCAAAGTCCACATGGATCTGAAGAAGAGAGAATTTAATATTTTCTAAAGTGTTGGTACTGTTTTTCCCCTTAAAATTGCTTTCTCTTCTGGAAGGACTTACAGCCCTGCCGGCTTACTCGGTTCCTTCTCCTAATTTTGGCCCTAATTCACTTAAAGCACTGAAGGCATTTAAAGCATTTAGAGTGCATTCTTAGCTTTGAGCAGTTAATGGGACTGAAGTCAACGAGGCTGCTCAAAAGACTGCTTTAAATGAGACAAATCTGTTTGAGTACCTCAGTGAACTGAAGGCTAAAAAAGAGATCTCATTTCTGACCATGATTAACCATCCGAGTCTAACTCTGAATATTGAGTATTTCATCATCCCAGCACAAACACAGAGGAAAAAACATACACAAATTATAATGTAATTTGAAACACAAATAAAAATGAGGGAATTGTTTTTCTTGTGTATTGTTCTTCAGCAATCATTTTCACAAATCATTCTCTTGAGTTTTTTCTTAAGCATTGTGTACTCTCCTTGTTTTTTATATTTTGAAACTGTCTCCCTGCTTTTTTTTGGCTGTYGGACTGAGATCTATTGTAGAATTTATGTCTGCAGTTCCAAACAGAAAATGTGTTGTTTAAAATAATGTCTATATTGTTACACTATTCTTTGCTGCAGTTACAACTTTTATATCCTTAACCTCATGCTTTAGACTTGCAGAACAATACTTACTATGCTTGCAGATAAATCAGGGTAGTAGTTAGCAAAACTGTTGTGAACAGCAATGACTCTCTGTCCTTGCTTAAGGCAACTAGGCCTGGAAAGATCCCAATCTGTGAAGGTCAGATTGTCTTGTTAGGAATACGTGGTTCCTGGTAGAAATTATTTCCATTAGATCAGATATATATATATATATAAAATTAGCAGAACCAAAACAGATAGGATTCTTACAGGAACAGCTATGCGGCCAATGAAATTATTGTATCAGACAGGTGGTTTTTTTTCAATAAATCTATTACACAGAGAACAGAATCATATTTCTTTTTACAACAAATTGGATCTTATCCCAAAAAGTCTACTCTATAGCAAAGCTAGACAAAGAATGTAAAGCTCGCATTTTATTCTTGTGTCTCAAAATGATGTGATACACTGACTTGTGCATGGCATAATAAAATAAAACTCAGGGCTATATACCATTTTAAGAGTATACCCATTTTGGATAAGCAGTAATGAAATCACTTTCCTTACGTGGTGCCTGGGGAAAGGCAAGCATTTTTTTAAAACTGTCTTGCTCAAGAATGCAGAGGACTGGCAAAGGCCAGCAGTGGAGACATACTAGGCATATCCAGTACCAGAAAACTTCAGTACTCGGAGAACTTGCCATTTCAGTTGCTATATTAGCRTACCCATTTGATCAAACTGATCTCTAGAAACCAGTGGAAGTCCTTTGACTAGTTTCCCTGGGCAGATGAACATGATCCTTTGAGGGGACTCATTGAGCCTTTATTGTGAAGTACATGCGGGCCTGGAGGTGCTGCAAGTGCATCTGGAGATGCTGCAAGTGCTGTCACAACTGCCGGGGAACCACCAGTGGGAAATTCTAGAAAGCAGCAGGTCCCAGAAATTCTGCTGGTTTTAAGATTATGTTAAAATTTATGCAAAAGATGTTATCATATGATTGCTGTTAATTGGTAGACAGGCGTTTCAGGTCCCAAGAAATCCTTTAAGTCCTGTACTCCTACTAGAAGTGGTGGGAGTCTGATCCTTCAGCCGGCAGAGTCCCTGCTGTCAGCAGAGACTTATTGGTATGGACCTGGTGTTAGTGGGCAGACAATAAAGCTCAATGTTTCTGTTGCATCTGCAGAACTGGAAATAGCCAGCCTCCAAGTACCTGCTTTGAAGTATCTCATCGTACAAACAGAAACACAAGAACTTAAGAGACAGTGAGCACAAACTGACTGAGGAACAGGTTGGTCAAGATATTGATTGCAGAAATTGATGAAAACTTCCTTAGGTGACATGGYTTGGCTTCAGTTATTTTTCTGTAATCGTCATGTTAAAATTCATGCCAAACTCAAAAGAGCAAAAAATGGGAACTGTTTATAGTACGCAATGAAACCAATCTATACAAAGCTAAATTCATCACTGATATAAAAACAACTGTCTTCAGTAAAGTTTTGCCAGAGTTGAATGCTGCTCAATCACATTGTGTATGTTAGCATGGTTTCTAAGATACTGATCACAGCAATACAAATAATTGTATTTAAAATATTCCACTGCCATTGTTTTTTTTGGTTTGTTGTTGGGTGTTTTTTTGTTTTGGTTTGGTTTTTTTGGTTCATTCCAGTTGAAAGTACTCTGCAGATGGACACAAGTCATGTGTAGCCCGGGGCCCACAGTTTCCATTCTTGCATCTAGGACAAAAAATATTACTCCTGTAAAAATAACCAGACATTTAATTGCATTTCATATGGGTATTTTGAAGGCTGTCTCTCCCAACTGTCTTGTAAGTGTAGCATTGGAAATATATCTGCACCCTTCTGCTCTGCCCCTGCAGTCACGGAGTGGGCAGGGAACTGAGACGGGATCCCTGGAAAGCAGCTCTTGTGTTCAGGAACAGACCCTTCCTTGGTAGGGACTGGGACTGCATTTCCATTATAAGCAGTTCTAGTCCTTTCACAATTAAATACTTCAGTTACGAACCTGCTTTAGAACAAATTAAATTGTGTTGGTATGAAAAGCCAGTATTTTTTCCACCTGGTGCCCTAGCACCTACCTTTAGCTTAATTCCTTTTCTGCAGGCTGTCTGATATAGCTCCCAGGAATATGTGATCTCCACAGCCATTGTAAGAGAGGAAGCAATTCTGAAGAAAGGTGATAATTGAAATTTATTTTTTTATGTAAAGTATTTAATCTTTAATTAACAAGCACATAAGAAAGGGATGATCCCTTTTAGAAGACCTGCATAATGTGTTTCTGAGCACTGTCTTGTCTTCTGGGAGCCCACAACCAACTCCTCTGAACTATACAAACATCCAGATTAGATCTCTTCAAAACATCCTGTGCACCTGCTATATGGAATGGCTTTTGAACAGTGACTTGTGTCCTTTTCCATTTCAGAAACACACAGGAAGAATCCCCGTTTCATTTCGTAGCTAGGCACAGCTCTGAAATGAGATTATGTATAAGCTTGCTGAACGTTAGAGAAAATGCCCTCCCACGCCTGAAAAAAAGCATTTGGTTAGGGGCTTTTTGCTACTGTGTGATGCACCTGTGTGTTCCTCTGAATGTTCTGTACAGGGCTTCATTTCCTTAATAAACTTTGAGTGGGTTTCTTATGCCTATTGGTCAAAAACTGTGGCCAGGATCATTCCAAGGTATCTTTATACGGAGCTCTCCTTTCATGTGATACAAGCTAGTGTGCAGTTTGTCCTCTTGGCTCGGGTCTGGCACTTGTCTCTGTTTTTTCTCTTCTGAATTAAAGACAGTTTGCAATGATTTATCCTATTTAGGACAAAATCATTCTCCGATTATTTTAGGAATGTTCCTCCCTTGAATTTTGTTACCCACTACCCACAGGAGTAATCAAAACCTGTGACTGTACACTGTGAYCTTTCAGAGGGAAGACGCTAAACATACCTCTGTGCTTTGTGGAGTACAAGATACCTGGTGATGCTTAGCAAGTAACTAGCAAATACAGAAATACATATACAAGTATTACTGAATAGGATTTGGCTTGTGTTTTTGATAGGAGAGGGATGAGAGAAGACACGAGAGACTGAGAACTGGATCCCTGTCATGCTCTAAATATGTGGATGCATAAATGCTACGTGAACTTATCATGTGGTGTTTCATGGCTGTAAAGAGACCATAAAGCAGTTTTTGCCCTTGTTTCTCTCCCTCTTCAGAAAATGACCCCTCTTTATTCAGCTTTCTCTGAAACAGATGTGCAGTTGCAGGAATAGGAAGAGGTAACCTTGAATCCCTTGAACTCCTGCCTTTTTAGACAATTGAATGCATATAGCCAAAAACTGGCATCAGTGAGCAAGGCAGCTGCAGCACATTCCAAATATTGCTCTATTTAAAGCATCCCAAAGCTCACAAGAACAACTGCAGAGGCAAACCTTAAAACTTGCCAATAAAACCAGCAGAGGGAGGAATGGCAGAACCAGGTAAGATGCAGTGTTAAATGTGAATGTAACAATGTATTCTTAAAATTCCTAAATCTGAGCAACGTAACGTGAAAATACTCAGCTATTTGTATTCTTGTATGATACACTATATATTTTACTTTTCAGTAAGGAAGTGTACTCAATTTAAAAGCTAATTTGATTAACAGCAATGAGTTTGAAGTAGCTTGGGTTCCTCCCGTATTTCTGAATCCTACCAGTTTTGTTTTCTTTAGTTTTTTTGTAGTTCTGATTTTAAGTTGACTAACATAATTAAAGGGAACTGTGTAAAATGAGTTGTGTTTGACAGTGTTTTAAATGTACTGTCTGTGTAGCTGAAATCTGAGTGTAATGCTAGGTGAACATATAATAATTTAGATTTTAACCCCACAAAGCCCAAGTGGCAGAGCAAAATGAAATTTTAATAATGACCTTTTCATTATAAGCACATTTCTACTTTCTCCAAGGAGAAAAGGCATTTTATAAAAATGCATTTTATGTTCATTGTCATTTTCTATTTACTTCACTGTAAGAGGTTTGGATGGTGAAACAACTTTAAGTTTAAATATGGTGTTAGCTGTGTACACAGTTATTCAGGTAGTTCTTTTCCTTGTAAAAGCAACTTTTTTATACTCTCTATAGCTATATTAAAAGTTTTTAAAGACTCTTATCTCCCTTTTTTTGCACCATTACCACTGGTATCTAAGAAGGATAATGGAATTCTTAACTCGGATACAACAGGATACTGAATGCTGTTTCTTAATTTTAGTTTTCATTTATATCCACAGAAATTATACTGGTACTGGTGTTCACCAGGAATTAGTACTTACCTGTATTTTGCATTGGTAGGATGTGTATTGTTATTTGTGTTTAAATACATTTTTTTACAAATATATTTTGTTTGTCCCCCCTGCGCAGGGGGACAAACRCCTCCCTGGGCACGTCAGGGAGCAGATGAGAAACGGTTGGGCAACCTTGCTGAAATGAGTAACTGCAGGGTTCGCATGATTTTTAAATATGAAGCTGGCAAATGCCATCAACACAAAAGCCTGTCCACATCAGTTCTGTGGTTAAATTAGATTTTTGGAGCACCACAGCCTCTATTGGCAGCGCATAAGGAAGATGGAAAAACTTGTCTCTTGGGGCTGGCAGCTGGGAGACATGTGGGAGACATGGTCCTCTGGGCATGCCCACACATTCCCTCCTAGTCTGCTGACCAGTGTGGTGTTCAAACTGCCGTCCCAGTGACAGGTTAGTGGTTTAGTTGTGTGTGTGCATGTGTAGCCTATATGAGATAAAATACAAAGAAAACTTACGTGAAATTCTGAGGCATTTTGAAGTAGGGAACATGAGACTGCGAGTTTGAGCTTGACAGGCTCGGGCAGGGAAACGTTCCCTTCTTTACCTGCCAAGCCTCTGCCTGTTTAAAGTAAATGGGAGTTTTTCCACCTGGTATTTTGGGGTGCCCTTGTCAGTGCAGTCGGGCCCAGACATTTCAGGGGTGAAGGCAGCTCAGTGAGACCACAGGCATCATTTTTCTCATGGTAGCGGGTATGGTTCTGGATAAAAGGTAAACCCCAGAAAAAAAGAAGTGATCAGATGAAGTTTATCAGTGTATTTAGGCTGTATTTAGCTTGGAAGCCTGTGCTGCTGTATCCTGTGGTTGAGGGATCCTTGGCTTCACTGTGGTACTTGGGCATCCCATGGTGGACAATTCCCAGGGCTTCCGACCTGCAGAAGCGCAGAGCTCGGGAGCATGTTTATTACATGCAGAGGAACCCTGCTGTAGTGCAGCGAAAGTGCTGTGTGTTTGCTGCTCTGACCAGCCTCTCTCTGTTTATTTTGAGATAAATTCATGTTTGAAGTAGAGAAAAATTACTATAATGGGGAAAAAAGAAAGTAATTTCTAGCTAGAACGCCAGCTTACATACACAGGTCACAGTAAGATTCCTTTATTCTTGCTGCCATCCAGGCCTTTTGATTTCAGCAGGCTCTGGCTCGAACCCCAGAAGCCAGGGTTTGTTTCCTTGGTTTGTTTGAAAGCAATACTTGTGACTGCAATAACCCACATTTCTCTCAGTATTCTGCTTTCATGTGCATTCATTTAAATGGTGATTATAATGAAACCTCATGTTTTAGGGTTTTAACTGGTTACCTGCAGGTGTCAGTAAAGATTATTTTCTTTCCAAAACACAATTGATTAGAAGTATTCTGTTCCTCTGCTGCTAGTCCCTCCCCACCCCATCTCCACCTCAGGCTGGAAAGCAGACAATGCAGATGCTGTCTTTCTGGCTGTTGGTGTGCACAGCCTTGCTCCATGGCAAGGGTAATACCGATTCTCAGATTTAGACTCAGGATAGTTTTCCCTTGGACCAAATATTGGGACCTTGGAGTTTGTCACCTTCTTTTGAGGCCTTGCGAATGGGTTACCTGCTCAGACGTCTCACCCGGCCAAGCCTGAGCCTTGTGCATATCTTGCACTTCAGTGTCTCCTGCTCGTGGCACAAAATATAGTCTTCCAAGCAGTTGCTTTACTCTAACTCAAGTCTTGGGGTATCTGTCCTGTGACATATAGGAGATCAGAGCAAATGATCTCATGGTCATTTCTGTTCTTAAACTATGAAACACAAGTACTCCCAATGGCTCCCATGAAACTCTATCCCTCGGAGCCAGCTGCTTGCTGCCTCATGACAAATGCTGGGCACGGCATTCCTGCTGATCCATCAGGACTTGCCTGCCTCTCTTATCTTACTGCATTTAAACTGGATCTCATATAACAAAACACCATATTCAGTAGACACAACGGCAACTCAGCAGAGCTCTCTCAAAAACTCTTCCATGCACCCTAGCAGGATCCAGCCCTTTATTTGTAATAGAACCTTTAGAAAAAATGGCAAGTAAAGAGAAGTGATTCCCAACAGAAGTAGCTTTACCTTACAAAGTGTCAAAGGATAACAGTCTTTAAATGAAACAGGTAAGGGACTCCCCTGTAGCAAAAGGACACCCAGTGTCAGAGCAGGATTTTATCTTTTTGCTGTGTGGTTGCTTATCTGTTTTATATTTTTATGGCAGCACATGCAGATTTTCTATCTATATGTTCTCTCTTTCCCTCTCAGTAGATACACCATGCAGTATCATGGTGAGACGTGTTTGTGTTGTGCATAGCTTTAGAAGAGCAATGTGGAAAACCTTAAATTATTGAGCATCTCTCCAAAGTCTGTCTGCTTGATCTCAACTGTGCAAGGTGTTGTGAATAGTTTTACATTATTTATTAATCCCTTCAAAAACCTGGAAATCTTTTAACTGCAGGAAGATGTGCTTTAAAATGTTGTAATATATTGGTAAGTAATATGATCTCAAAGGTTGATATGCTGCTTTCTGGCAAGCTTCTGCTATTTGCAGGAAACTGACAGAAGGGTCTTTGAAATTCTGATGCTGTACAGAAATATATTTATATAAAGCGCTAGTCCTGCTTTCTGCATGCTCCTTGTAGAACCATCACCTGCATTGGACTCCATGTCTCCACGTAATTTTTTAGCATGTTCTAGTTCTAGTGGGCAATACAGGCAAGATGTCACATTTTTGTGCCTGGCCCAACTCAGCCAGGCAGGTGGTACATTCACATTGGAAACTCTTATGTTATTTTCTTACTTGTAAGTGGGGAACACCCTTGTAGTGGACAATTACATCAACCTTAACTATGCCGTATTGCTGTAGTAACAGGACAGGAGAGGGCTAAGTCAGGCACCATGCACAGAAAGCACAGAGCTGAGCTATGAGTCGCTGATGCACCGCCGCTGGCAAACGTCCCTTTGAGATGTGGGAACTCATACAGCATCCCCTCATTGCAGTCCCAGGCACATTAATCTTAAATGGGTGCAATGTTAAGTAATCACTGTATTTTTGATTTACTGTTGCCAACCTAATGGGACTTCTGGAAGGTGCAATACATGTCAGGGATTGAATCCTGAATCTGCTGGGACAGCTTCTATCAATAAAGTCCAGTACAGATGTTCTCCTGATGACCTACGGAGACCAAGGACAGGACCATGCTTGTCTCCTCCCTGTACCCTGCTTCTTTTGGAAGTGCTAAGCCTTGTACCTATCTGATTGCAGAGACCATAGCATGGAAATGTCTTTGGGCTTTTGCTATGTATTCTCATTAGAAGGCCTGCCAAAATATGGTGACTCCATTCTAAAAATAGCAATCATAGATAATGTGGCCCAAGCTCACAGGTATCTTTTTGCTCTGTGATAATCGTGGTTTTGATGTGTTTAATTTAGTGAATTCAGTGTCAATGTAACGTGGCCTTTCTGAAAAAGATCATCTTTTCGCTTTCAGCCCAAGTCCAGCTTTCACGTCTCGTTGTACCTATACTCCTTGCAGTTGGCTGGATAGTGGGTTGTGCGCTAATGGTTTACATTGTCTTCTCTTGATGGAAGTAAGTGACTTGTACAGTATCATATACCATCCATGCTTTCTTTGGTTTGCACTGCCACCTTTTTAAACGTAATTTGCTTTGTCTTACAGGACAGAAGAATTTACAATGATGTTGATTAGAAGAACCTGGAAGTTAAATTGAAATTTCTAATGACTAAAATATGTATAAAATGAGTTATTTTTAATATCAACACTGTAAACATGGTGTACACTTTTTATCTACAGCAAAAATATGAAATGCTAATTAGAGCATTAGGAAGAATCATCAAACCAATTTCCCAGTTTTCAAATGGTTTGTAATTGAGTGAGTAGTTTTTGGAGTCCAGTGGTAGGTCAGATACCTGCCTGTTCTGCAGCCTGCTTTGTTATTGCCACCTTGAATTTAAGCAGTTTTGGAAACAGGATTCCCAGAGTTAGGGATGCAGTGGTGGACAAAAAAGTGAGTTAAGCTCATTTGTGAGATGTGCCGAGCTGGGGAAGAAGTATCTCAATGTATTTGGGAAAGTTTTAAGTGAGTTAAGACAATTTTTTAAGTTTTGTAGTAAAAAATAAATTATTAAATTTAAAATATTGTGGTGGTACACTCTCCCTGTCCCAAGGTCTGAAGTGTTAGTGTCTAAATAAATTTTCTGAAACTACATTAACTTCCTTTTTGAAAAAAGTAAACAAACAGTCATACAAGTATACTAATACATAAATCACAAAAAAGTCCTTCACAAAATGAAAGGCAGACAGGGAAAGTTACCTGGAAACAACGCACCCTAAAATGTATGACTTGGACTTTCTAAATCCTAAAACATTTGTTTTTTATTTAATAGTATGTAGATAAATACCAACTTAACTGCTGGTCTGTTCTGTTTACATGATATTCAGGGCCCAATTTTGTATTTTTCCATTGCCAACCAATCCAGTTCTTGTCAAATTAAATGTCGCTGGACTCAGCGGGCACTGAACTGGGTCGAGCCTATGTGGCATTCCAGGCCTGTTTTCTGGCATGCCGGCAGCCCCCCTTTGCAGGCRCCAGACAAAGTGCAATCCAGGGAGACTGGAGAACAAGCTAGAATTCAAAATGAAACTAAATAACTAGTCTGGAAAAAATGCAATGCAATAGGTGAAAATTCAATTTCTACACCTCGCAGGAACTGTTAAAAAGCACAAATACAGGACAGGGAACTGCTGGCTGGATAGCCATTTTCAAAAAAGAGCCCGGGAATTGCCATGTATTACAACCTGAATTCAGGTCAGCAATGTCATAACGTTGGTGTGAAAAGGGAAACATCTTGGGATGAGTAGCAGAAAAATGGCCTGAGAGATGCATGAAATCACCCCCCTGCTCTACCAGCAATGGTAAGGCCTCACCAGCCTGCTGCAGCTGGCTTGGGCACCACAGGAACCAGTTGTGGGCCAATGGGAAGGAACTCGGGGAGAGCAACAAGAGAGAACTGAGATTTGTAACATTTAACCAGTGAGAAAATGAGCACACTGGAGTGGTTCAGCCTAGAAAAGAGCAGACTGAAGAAAATGTAAGTCTTAATTATATCAGACTTTTTGAAAGAGGAAGGAAATAATCTCTTCTTGGTGATACACAGGGCAAGAAGTAAYGAAGAACTAGCAAGTGAGATTCAGGCTGTCCTTATGGTAAAGGCACAGAAGTACTGGAAGAAATTTTTAGGCATAATAATATTATTGTTGATTACTGGAGGCCTTTGAGAACAGATGGACAAACGTTCCTTGGGCACGCTGCAGGAGTACAGGTGATCCTGCCTTGGTGCCTAAGGGCAACTATTTGACATCTCCTCGTGCACGAGTCTCCATGACTGTAAGTACTCCCATGAAATTCTGTGGGACTGTTTGCAGAGAATCATAGAATCCTTTAGGTTGGAAAAGACCTTTAGGATCATCAAGTCCAACCGTTAACCTAGCACTGCCAAGTCCACCACTAAACCATGTCTCTAAGCACCACATCTGCACATCTTTTAAATACCTCCAGGGATGGTGACTCAAGCACTTCCCTGGGCAGCCTGTTCCAATGCTTGACAACCCTTTTGATGAAGAAATTTCTCCTAATATCCGACCTAAACCTCCCCTGGCGCAACTTGAGGCCATTTCCTCTCGTTCTATCGCTTGTTACTTGGGAAAAGAGACAGAACCAACTGATGGTAACAACAGGCAAGTACTACTTCCAACATTAGGCTTTTTGGCATACAAGGAAAACATTTTAATGCTGGTTGCAGCGTTAGGAAAAGTCTGTATAACATAGAATAGGAGATGAGCTGCAGATCATGCACGCAGCGTGTAGGTAAAGCTGTGTGAAGAAAGGCAGCAGTGCTATTAGAGCAACGAGACTGACCAGGGAGGCTAACGTTCAAATGAATGCATTGCATGTCAGTCGTCTCCATCTAACTATGGACTACGTAGCAGAAAGGGCTGAGCCTTCTGTCACATATTTAATGCTTTAACTTCGTATGTCCTTAAAACCTCCTAGATGTTTCCTGAATCATTAAGAGGAGGAAGAGGCATGAGAGAACTGTTTCTTTAGTTTGACAAGGGGCGGGTGGGCCAGTTCTCTGAATTTCCCGATTTTTGTGCTCTACTGTCAGCATGCTCGTGTGCAGCTACCGAGGCAGTTCAGACGCACCTATCAAACAAGGGCAGAAGCTGAGAGGATCACAAGCCTTTAGGTGAGATAGGCTGTACCACACAAGCGCTGGTAGGTATTGCATGACATACCAAAACCTAATATACTAAACTGTGCGCCTTGCAGTCATCTGAAGATACTGTAGTGTTGCCTGAATCAGCCTTGGTATGGTATTCTTATGCCTTTCTTTAGAAACTTGGCCTTACATGACACATTGCTGAATATCAAACTTTTTAAATAGCTGCTACCAGCTAAGGAACTTCAAACTTTTCAGAAACAGGCAAGAGTTAATTTCTCCTGAGGCCTGGGGAAGTATTTTTAGCCTTATTATGGGGAAAATTTCTTGGAATCTATTGTTATGAAACAGAAACATGTATGTCCTTCAAAAAGAAAACATCAGACTTATTTAAGGTTGGGAGGTCTGTTGTACAGCATAGCGTGTCTAGAATTGTGGCTCAGACTCACTGTGGCCTCCTGATTATCTTTTACTAGGGGTTTTGCCTTTTTTAATTATAATTGGAGATAATTATATTCACCCGCTAGATAATGTGCCTTGAGACCTTCCAGTGACCTGGTCATTTAAATCAGAAATGATCATCAGATAATCTGAGCCACTGCATTTTCACAGACAGCGTTGAGCTTTTGAGCTCGAAGATTTTTATACTAAAACGTTTCAGTTCTCAGAAGACTAAATCATTAAYAATTCAATCCCCAGTTAAAGTAGAGAACTGATTGTAGGAGGCATGTCTTGAAGATCCTAGCAAGATGTATGTTTAAGGGAATGTGAAAAAAATCTTAATGACCCTTGATGGGGTTAGATAGAGAAAGAAACTATTTTTTTGACTCCTGCTCACGCAATTTGTATAATTTTGAGAACGTGAGGAAGGCACATCAGTCAGATGTCCTGTCTCCCTCTATGGTCAGTGTCTGTTATCCATGTTAACCATGAAAATTCCTTCGCAACTCCAGCAGCTATTAGCAGAAGCACTGAAGTGTGACATTCAGTTTTGGGAATTGTCTTAACACCAAGTTACTTCGCCTGTGAATGAACCGAGGGCAAAGGGTCAATCCTGTTTAATCAAATGTCCTGAAAGAAGGGATAAACCATGCAGTCTCTTGGATAGCTGGAGATTCCCAATCTCTGTGGCAGCTGCTGCTTCCATGCGAGGACCTCCAGCATCACCAACCGTCTTCTAGTCACTTCCAGATGAGAACATCCATTCTAACTCACTYGTACATGTAGACTATGCAAGCTAAGAGGCTAGTTTAAGCATATACTTAAGCAGATACCTTATCTCATTTTAAGGACCGATGCCTCATTTTCTAAGACTGAGACCATCCAGACTGATACTAGCTCTGACTGTCCAAACTTTAGACAATAGGGAGGCTCTTGAAGACAGAGGTAGGTGTGCATGTAGTTCAATTCTCTGGTGTTTTTTAAAATCTCCCAGAAAACCCCGTGCAGAGAAATTGATTGCCATCATATGAAGTCCTAGTCTACATCTTGTCTTATGAGCTCATTCCTTTTGTGAGCGGACAAAGCAAATAGGGAGTTTCTTACCCTGCACAACTTGTCAGCTGTATCTGGTTTGCATTACGCCAGCAGCGTGATACAGAGCCAGCAGCAGCTCTCTCGCAGCTGCCTCGCAGCGTTCATCTGGGCTCTGACCTGCGCAGCTGCAGCGCGCCCCACGGATGGCACTGCATGGGTGGGCGTGCGAGCTGCCCGGCCACGGCCGCTGCCAGGACAAGGAGGCACAGAGTGACTTTATAGTGACCACGTACATATTTTTACATTTCAGTTTATTTACCAGGCACTGATGAAAATAGTTCTGAAAGATCCAGTTGACCCAAGGGGCTTTTTCACGTGTCTAATAACATTTGGCATCGAATGTTTCAAATTAAAATGTTACAGAGCTAAAATATAAACATTACAATATGTTTTAGCTTTACCTGATTTTTGAGAGCAGAAAGATCTGATTTGGCAGAGCAAAACAAAATAACCTTCTAGGTTCGCTTCAATATTGTCAAGCTGACTTGCTATATACAGAGGAAAAGAAGTTCCTGCCAGTTTTGGAGAGTAATAAAAAGATGATTATTCCAAGAAAATACGCATCCCACTCGCTGTTTAAAGTCCACTAACCACTCTGCAAAGTGACCTTCAGGACAACCCACTCATGTCTTTTCATAATGAAACTATACAATGCACTGCTGAAGCTTCCCACACTCGCAGGGGTGTATTGGGTAACAAAAGGTTTGGGTTTTTTTCTTCTTGAAAAATAAAACAAGTGTTTGGGTCCTAAGTTTTTTCTCTCAAATGGAGAGATGCTAGTGATTTAGGAGAAGAAGAAAACATACACATTCAGATTTCTTCTGAAATTCAGGCGCATTGCTATTGAAGTGTGGTGATAGCTTCAGTTTTTCTGTCACTGTGCCAGTACATAGAACATTTGCGGTGTTATGATGCTGGAGAGGACTCTGGCTTCRTTACATTATAATGCCATTGAGGTCTAAAGAGCTGTGTCACATCACCTGAGATCTAGTTCTCAGTGAGCAAAGGTGGCCTGCACACGTTTAGGATGGGCACCTTTTTCAAGCCCCCTTTYCATTTCTGTAGTTTCCTTCCAGATAGGATGATGTTTTCTGTGATCTAAGATAATTTTTACTGATTAATCTATTATTCATCTTTTTATTTACAAAAGCTAAGTGGGAACATTTGGGTTCCTATTGCTCCAGAGGATGGTTGCCAAGTTTGCACCATGGCCTCTGCTTGGCTTTCCCCATTACCCACTCAACAGCTATTTGAGTAAGTTGATTAGGGATGAGTCTCTGTCCATCTGTCCTGGGATGCTGCGTGTGGCTTCCTGGTAACTGTTCCAGTCTCTTGTTTATATTCTTTTAATGCTTGTAATCTGATTTAAGGATATTAGTATACACCAGAGCATAACTCTGTTCCTCTCCACTGCGTACAGAGCGGAGCGTTGTGAGAAAGCCTGCCTGTAGACCAGAGTTTATCTTAAGGAGACCTTCCTGCTCCAGACTTAAACCAAAGACAGTGGCTCCCCGGCACTTTGCCCACCTCTTGTGTCTCTTCTGCCCCAAAGGCTAACACCAGCACACCAACCTGCTCCCTGCCAGCTCATTGCTCTTACCCCTGCTGCCTCCAGGCCCAGCTTAGCCATGCCTTTTACACCTGGGTTTAACTGGATCGGTAACTGTGAGCCCTGGCCTAACCCCATTAGTACAGACAGACCCCTTTCCCCAGCAGTGTTAATGGAGGATGCTTCCCTCCTCTTCATCTTCTCTTGGTTCAAGTGGAAAGTGAAAAMCACACAGTCAGTCCCGCCCGCTCCTCTCTGATACAGCAATCCCCAGTCCAGGATCTCCCAGGAGGCTCCCCGGGTCTGCCCAACCGCAATCCCGGCGGGCGTGCACGGCCCTCTGCTCACGCTCTGAACCACATCCCTCTGTGCCCTGCTGCTGGACAGGGGGTGGCTGCCGGCTCGTCCCAGCAGGGTGGCCACGCTGCCAGGGCTGGGCCAGGAGGCCCTCCCTGCCCCACAGGGAGACAGCCTGGAGGGGACCCTCTCCCAGTCAACGAGGCAGGCTGTGCCGCTGCTGCTGCTTTAAGTTGCACTGTGGCACCCGCGAACCTTCTGGAAGGGGGCGGAGCTATGGAGGGGCACTGAGGGGTGGGGCTAGGGGGGACCTTCTGGAAGGGGGCGGAGTTGTGGAGGGGCACTGAGGGGCGGGGCTAGGGGAGCTTTCTGGAAGGGGGCGGGGCTGGGGAACCTTCTGGAAGGGGGTGGGGCTAGGGGACCTTCCGGAAGGGGGCGCGGCTGTGGCGGGGCACTGAGGGGCGGGGCTAGGGGAACCTTCTGGAAGGGGGCGGAGCTATGGGGGCACTGAGGGGTGGGGCCTGGCAGGGTTGTCCTGTAGCCCCAGGCGCGGGCAGGGCTGGGAGGGGAGGTTCTGTGGGTGGGGTCGGTGGTGTGGTGGGGCTGAGGTGGGGATCACCGCCCACCCGCCTGCCTTCCCTCCCTCCCCGGCAGCCCAGGCATTGCAGGAGCAGCCCAGGATGTAGCTGTAGCCCCAGAGCGGGAGCCCGCCCAGGCTTGCCTTGAAGCCGCCTCTGGGATGTGTTTCAGCAAGGGCTGGCCCAGGCGTCAGCCCTGACCCCACCCCAGGGCCGTGATGCGCTGGCTCCGACCGCCCGAAGCCTCGTTTCACCTTTAACCTGCAGCAGAGATGGGGCCGCCACAGGTAGGAGCAAGGCTGGTTCTGTGTTAGTGCTGGGCATAGCTGGCTGACTCCTTAACCCTGTCTTGCAACAGGAGTGCATCAGACCTGTGGGGCATGAAACTCAAAATACTTCCAAGTACAACCGTAATGGTATTCCTTACTGTGTGTAGAAATCCAGGCCTAACTTGGATCCTCAGTTTGCAGACCCATTCCCGGCTCCCATCTGAGAGTGGAGTGGAGGCTTTGCAGCCTTGTTCCTTTACTAGCATAYGATTAATTCGATTTGCTTTTAAAAGTACTTTTCATGTGCAAAGCTGCAGAGAGCATTGGTTCCTGTGTGAAAATAGAGGACTTGCAAGTTTTTCCCTTTTTGTGAGGGGCTTGTTTCTGTTCAAAGCAAATACTGCAAGTTACATAGTAAGATTGCATTTTGTTTGTTGCAGTTTTTGTTTATGGACATTTAAGAAACTGACCCTGGGGAATCAGTGGTCTGTTTAGGTCAATTGATTTGCAGGGCATTGTTGTGCTTCACCAGCTGTAGGAGCTGGAGATGATTCCATCCTTGCACTGATCAAGGTCAAAGGGGCTGACCTCTGTGTGCCGCTGCACGGGCATATCCCAATCTGGGTGCTTCATATTGCCGGTAGCCGTCAGTGGGTCAGAGTTAACAGTGGCCTCTTGCTCTTAACATTCATGTGGGATCTGGRTGCGGTGAGCAAGCAGCCCTTAGCGGAGAGCGGGAGGAAGGATCCCTCTGAGGGGTGGGGCCCATCCTTCATCTCCAACCATCTCCAAAGTGCTTAGTCTGTTCCCTTTGTCTAGAAAGAGGGTTGTGGCTCCTCCGTCATTTGCAGAGTGGTCAGATTGTACCTGTTTGCGGTCACAGCATGTTGATTATAATGCATTTAACATTTTTACAGCAGCAGTGTTATGAGGCCCTCCAGATTGCAGCCTCTTGAGCCTGGTGCTATGCAAGAAGTGTAGTCAGTGACTGTTTCAGTGCCAGTGATTTATGAGTTGAGGTGTACTGACAGGCTAGAGGGCAAATAGGGTTCACACCTACGATAGCCTTTTCTGTTGTTACTTATGAAGTTGTATGATTTAATTAATGATTGTAACCCCTTGTATATCAAGATAGCTGTGGTTATTGGAGATAATCTTAACAGGATGAAGAGTTACTCTGCCAATATTATGTGCCTCAAACTGAACTATTTAAAACTGATTTAATAGCTTGTTGATTTAATAATCAAATGGTAGCTGCTAGTGCTCTGTATAAGTATCTTATTCTGGGTGGTAATGAAGGGAGAAGGTCACCAGAAAAACTCCGTACTTGAATGAGATCCCCTTCTGGAGAACAACACTTAATTAGAATTAGGAATGTAGGGCTGACAAAGACAGCCGGGTTTACTGAGTCCAGCCCTGAAAGCTGTCCTCAACAAAGGTAGGAAGTGTTTCTTGTAAACAAACAGGTGAAAACATTTTGGTGAGTCTGTAGCCTTCTGTAGTTSCATCTGGTTGAAGATGCACCGGACAACTGGTGTATTTAGGGAGAGCCTGGGAGTTACTGCTGGCTTCCTCACTGATACAAGCTCTTCCATAACAGCAGTTGTGAGTTACGCTTTCTGCCATCCATTTTGTCTAGGTTACGATACCTCATCATGGTGATTAATGACTTCACCTCACTTCATTGCCTCRTAGCTGGACTATAGGCACGTAGTTCATGTGGGCATGAAGCCCAGTCTGTAAGAAAGTCCAGCCTAGTGTAGGAGGTCTCAACACCAGCAGRACAACTGTCTTCTGCTCCTACGTTAGCTTCTCATAAAATACTAAATCAAGTTGCTGGTGTCAGTCCTTATGTTCAAGGTTCTAACTGAAACAGTACCAGAATATCTAAACAACTCTAGATGAGGAATATAGTTGACAAACCTATTTTTGAAGCACTGTGTAACTACCAGAAGGTGACCTGTGCAGGAGGAGGATCTTTCTCAGGACCTGGTTCAACTCTGGATCAAATTCTGACTTCTAAGGTCCAACGGAAACCATATCATACAATTTTCTGTGTGCACCATATTTGCATCTTTGACCATGTCTTCTCCAACATTAATATGTATAGCAATGCTTGTATATAACTAAATGAAAGTGGATGCTGTATTGCACGTCCGCTATTGTAGTGAGGAGAACAATAGCAAGCTTATTCTCATTTAGTATTCTGCTGGTGTATCATGGTTGAGATACAAGACTTGGAATAGATACGGGACATTTGGTAGCAATCAAGTGGAAATAGATCAGAGTCTTCTCAGATAACTTCATCAATAAAATCCCCATGTAAGGAAGGAAGCCTTAGAACAATAAAATGGTCTACTTAATAGCCTTAAATGTCTAATCTTACAAAGGATTATTCCAAAATATTTTCTTGTTTTCTGTTGTTCCCATTAGTGTAATATCTAATTGCTACGTGAGGGTCTGCGTGGACAGTGGAGAACATACTGAATCATACTGTTGTTGCTGGGAGATCAGTGTAAAACAGAAGCTGTGAATGGGAAGTCTGAATAGTGTCAGCATGAGAAATTTTGTCCCAAATGTATGTTTGATAGATCCTGCTATGTTCATAAGATTTTGGATGGTACCTGTAAAGGCTCTAAGGGGGTTGCGTTGTTTGGAAGTCAGTGCGCTTATTCCTTTCCTGGATACAGGAAACAGTTCCCTTACCAGAGGTAATTATTTTTGGTGCAAAGTGTACTAAACATTTGTCATTACACAGCAGAGTCCCAGGCAACACAACAGCCAGCTGAGCCTGCGTGAGGGAATGAATATAATTTCATAAAAAAAGAGGTGAGTAGGACTCCAGGGCACAGATCCAGCCTTCTGCCCATTGCTGAGTCTAGGAGGCTGGTCTGAGCTCATTAGGACTCACTTCTATTACACACTGATTTTATGAGGAAAATTTTTCTTTTCTGTCTTGAGTCACCACCATCACTTCCTCCCATATTTGGTTCTGGTATCTCGCTCTGTGATGTGACAAGAACAGCTTGACTTAATGTAGACTAAAAGAGACATTGAGACGCATGGAATCTGAATAATTTGGGAAAAAATCTGCCTGCTGTCAAAACTCAGTATTTTTTTTTTTTTTTTAATGATCGTTGTTGCCACTTTGATTTGTTTTCTGAACTGACTGCTTTCCGTTCTGTGGAACATTGCTCCAGTAGTGTAAAGTTGGTTGTATTATATAAAGTAATTCCAAATTCTGCTATGCTCATAGTGTGACTGACTCAGTAAGTGCATCTTTGATTCTTCTGGAGGATAATTTATTCCAGTGTTTCCTGATAAAACAATTTTTGGATTTTTTTTTTTTTTTGGTTAGTGGGAGGATTTAATTCTCAGATAACTTTTGAGATACTTAATTTAATCTCCTTCTATGAATATTACAGCTTCAGAATTTATTTTAAAAATCTTTTTTTAAATTATTTTTTCCGTACTTCTTTAGTACTGTAGGTGCTGTAAGTGGGCTGTGTTCCTGTAGCAGTCGTCTTCATTGCCTTTCTTTCAAAGTCAGTAAGACCCGTGAATGCGACAGAGCAATAAAGTGACGCACGGATTTTAGTGAAACACCAGTAACTAGCCACATGCACTGAGCTCATGTGCATGTCTGTGTGAAATATAATTTTTCGTTTCTGTGTGGATGTAAAGTAATAACGGTCGGTGTATGGAGGGGCTTCACTTGGAGAGAACACATCCCAAAGCACCTGGAAAGATTTTTGCCTCATTGTGGAGTAAGAGTTCCTTGAGGGTTTAGCTAAGAAAATAAATACTGTACTTAGCAGTCTGTCAGCAGCTGGTCAAGAAAGAAAAACAGTGGGGCATATCCAAAGGAAAATTAACAAATACCGTGATATATTACAGTAACATCAAAATTTTCCCTGTATTGCATTAAAAAGTAAGAAGTCCAGGAGAAGGGGGAAAGAAGAACAAGGAATTTGGACTCTGAATAAATCCCAGAGAAAGAGCTCCTCAGTGCTAGGCTTTTCCTGGGAGGGCAGTCCAGCAGGGCAAAGGTTGCTGTTGTGCTGGGAAGGCTGGAGCATCCTCTGGGTCAGTAGCTGAACTGYGCAGTGGGGAAAAAAGTTAATCTCAGTTCCATGACAGTATAGCCTTAGTTTCATTTCTGGACATCTTGTGTCCAGATTCTTCCTATGTCCTGTGGGATTTTTGGTTATCTTCTTGCTTTCATCTGAATTCGCCGTGAGTGAAGGGTGATTTTTAAGGTGAAGGACTAACATCAAGATACTCCATCCCTGTGAGAATTGAAATGAGGGTATGGGAGCCTTTGAATTAGAACGTGTCCTCACTTAAACTGGGAACTAGTTTACGATGTGGTGGTGCTAGAGTCTGGAAGGAACAAAATACTTTACTGACCATGGTTAACCAGTAATGCTCTTTGAGGAAAGGAACTAAGGTACCAGGGATGGGCTCCAACTGCATGTTGCTGCCTTTGTGCCTTGTTTTGCATTGGAAGGAAACCTTGGGGCGCAGGCAGGGAATGAAGCGCAGTGCACAGCCTGCTCTGAATGATCAAGGGACAGGGCTGAGTGCCAGAGTATCCCCAACTTCAGTTCCAACACAGCCTGGAGGACTTCAGTTTTCCTCTTAAGTCTGCTGACATTTTTCTTTGTGATTAAGCACAATGTTGGGGAAAATCTTTTCTTGGGCAATTATTAGCCATTTGGGTAAAAAGCTCACCTAACAATGTTATAGAAGGTGTGTGAATCTATTATGGCTCCTCTGGACACAGTACGTGCTATATCTTATTTAGTTCTTGCTATATTGTGATTTTCCACTGGGYGTTACAAAAGATTGAGAAAACTCAGGACTTTTATATTTTGGAGTTAATTTAAAGGCGCATGATTCAATATCTAAAACTGATACATTCAGAAAGGAAAAAAAAGTAAATGTAGCATACGTAGGAAAATAAGTAACACCTGGTTAAGAAAAAGTAGCGGTTAAGGAGTCACTTGTCCAGAAGAAAAAGTCCCGAAGGGTCATTTCCAGTGGCATCTTCACCATTGGAGCTTTTCCATGGGCTCTGAGTCCAGATGTCGGTCAGTGGCTGGAGGGTCACCCAGCACCTCTCGAGGTGGTGCAGTCCTGCCTGCACAGCCTTGTGGGACGTCTGCCGTGGGCGCTAGCGAGCGCGTGGCCCCGCATCCCTGGGCAGCAGAAGTGAAGCTGTATGACTGTGGATCACAGCATCTCATCAGTACTTAGATGAATTATTTAGTGATGGTTGTGTATTATGTGTGTTTGGTAGCTGTTTCGTTAATGCGTTGTCAATTAATTGAGCAATGTCAGTATTTATGTGTATTTTATATAGTCCCTAAAGTTTTGTCAGCCTGCTGCTATGGAAAGTCAAGTGAAGTCAACTGAAACAATCAAAAGACATCTGTAGAACTATAGCGACCGACTCTTAGATTTTACGGAAGCTGACAGTGATACTTGTAAGTTGTTTATAATTTTTTTTTTTTAGGTAAAATTGAGTGGTGTTTTTTTTTTTCCAGAAGTACGAACAAATGCAGCTGTTTGCCCATTGGATCCTGCTGTATCTCAGTCTCACTGTTTATTAAACTTATTTTTGAGTTTAACTCTGTCCTTTCTCGCACTGAAGTAGATCAGATAAAGCTGTTAAATAACAATATTTTTTTCATACCTGTAAATGTTTTTTTTCCCCTGTACATTTCATTGGTGTTAACGAGGATACTGTGATAAAGCAAAAAGCTAACTGACATTTCAGCCAAAATGAAAAAATGTGAAATGTATCATGAGAAAGAGATCATGCTCCCTCCAGCTTTTCCCTTCACATTTTGATGCTCTCCACAGAACGTCAGAGCTTTTAGAAGGGTAGGCAGGATTTGACAACGGCAACCTGACCAAGCTTTTGGGGAAAGGGACTGTAATACTTCTTAGGCGACATCTTCTAGCCCCGAGACTGATGAGTGTAAATCCTGCTGGACTTGCAGCAGCCTTCCTGCAGACAAATACTGGAAATGGCTCTGCAAAGCCAGCTTGCAAGTGAACAGCAGTTATTTTAGATAATTAATTTAGATACTTTGTTTCATCCCTTTTTTCTCTGGTGGTTAGGAAATGAAGGTGATAGATGTAACCGATATTTGGGCAGTATTAACTGTTTACACGAGGAGCGTTTGTCCCATAGTACCTTAGCTCTTGGTTGACTAGTGCTTGCTCAGATATTTGTAACTGCAGGCCAGTCTGCCAGTAATAGATGGATAGGAGCAGATGTTCCTGCTATATTATAACTCATAAGATGTTGGATTTAAGAGTAGACCTACACAGCAGCAGGCTCCAAAACTGCTTTTTGTACCAAAGAAAAGAGTGCCAAAATTTGTATGAATGTATTTAAAGGAAAATACAGCGAAGGGAGAAGTTGGAGCTTAAATGGGCAGGAAATGAGGAAAAACACTGCAGATGGGCTTTGTGACTGTGTGGTTTATTTGCAAGGCATTGATTTCTCTAAGAGAATACAGAAGGAAGGTGACTTAAGTAGCTGGAAAACAAAAACCAAGAATAAAACTATCAAGGGCGAGGGAATTAGAGGAATCTAACAAGGAAGAGATAGCCCATATTCATCCACAAATCAAGATCAATTTAAATTCTCATCAGGTAATAACACATTTTTCTTTCTTTTAGGTATGGAATACTCTCCTCTTCCAGAAATTCCTTGCCTTCTATTGAGGTAATACTGATGTATTTTTACTCTTTTTTGCTTTATTTGACTCTTTCTGGTTATGAACRTTAACAAACATGCACTGATGCACACTTCATAGAGCACTAGTTAATTTTTTTTCTACGTATTGTCACAAATTCTTCATATCTCTGGTGTTCGTGCCAACTTGATTCTAAGCATCTTTTCAGTAAAACAGAAACACATTTTCTTAGGCAATGTAGGCAAGGCACGTAAAATTTACAGAAAATGCAAAGACTTCAGCAACACAGTGTTTGTGTTAGTGATACCATGTTTATTGTTTTTATAACTTTTGGCAGTAAATCTGGCAATTTACTGAATTTACAGGTGCCTCATGCCAAGCTCATGGGAATGCTAGAAAGGACCAGTGCATTTGCACGCAACTTGAACTCCTGCTGTGAAATCTTAGAGTGTTTAAATGTGGAACCGAAGAAGCAGGAAAATATGAATGCTGAACTGAGTGATGTGTCCTTCAGTCTTGTTTGTTGTTTTTGAGGCCTTTGGTAAATGCTTTCCATGGCATGTCTATAAATACTTCCCTGACATATTAACACTCTGAGAAGGAAAATCCTTGCTGGCACTAATTAGTTTGCAAGCTGTGATGAAAGGTATATTCTGATTGTCACTGCTTGTTTAATGTCAGATAGCTCACATCTGAATGATCAGTGTTATGTTTCTTTTATGAAGACCTGAATTTCACTTTTGCATGAATGAGGAAATCGTAATTGCCACTGGTTAAAGTTTGGTTTCTAAGACATGTATTTTACATTTTAGTTTTCTGTTAAATGCTAATACAAGGCTTTCCTGCACTTAGCTGATGTGCCAAGTGACTTTTGGAGAAGACTAAATTGATGAGAGGTGGTGTTATGATGTGGCTAGCCCCAGGATTGGTATCAGGAGACATTGAGATTCAGATCTGTACTGCAGATGATTTCTCTGTTTTCTCTTGGTTCTGGAGTGTAGTCATGTCCTACTAGGACTTATTTCAGTAGTCACAGCTACCCAACGCAGTTCTGATTCAGCTGCTTTAGCCAGGAGTAAAGCCAACCCTTCATTTATTTTCCCACCTACTCCAAAGGGGGAATAAGGAAGCGAGCAGCCTCATTTGCACCTACAGGCTTGAGCCTGTGCTTAGTGTAGCCCATATAGCTGTGGGAAGGAAGGGAGGGAGGGAGGAGAGGGTGTCTCAGGGGAATGTTTTTGGAAGCGATATAGATGCATAGGCATGTGTAAACATGACTTTTACAAACAGTTTGACTATTTAGGTTCCTACGTTGACCAGGTCCTTTTTCTTTAAACCTTTCTCACTCATTTATATCAAATCATGGAGTGCCTGTCGGTTGTTTTCTAGATGTCCATTCACTTGATTTCATGATACCATGTAATGAAAGGAGGATATTTCTGGCCCTTTGTGCAGTCAGCAATGAGTAGTGAAACTTTGCCTTTCTTCTGGTCATATGTGTTATGTTTGGTTTGTATTTCACACAGTTCTTTCCAAACTTCTAGCTCCTGGTTACAGCTGGACGGTCTGTAATAAAATAGATGGGAGGGGGAAGCAGTGATGAAATGGGGGTTTTGGGAAGAGAGTGTTACAATTCATGAATGTAAAAGCTGGGGTCGATGACATGTCTAAAGCCAGCTGTCAAATGTGTCCGTGTTTTGTTTCCTTAAAGAGTATCTGTTGCTGCTCTGGCCAGAGYGTTGCTGGATACTTCCACAAGCGTAGCTTTGTTTCTTACTGTGATGGTGAAAGAAATGACTGTATTCTCAGTAGTATATATGAATTCACCTTCCCTGCTGCATCAGGAGCTAGCGTGAATCAAGATGCAACTATTTTTATGTGCATATAGGTTGCTCAGAAGTGAAAAAACCTTCACTGTGTAGTATGCCTGCTGTTGAAAATCACAGGGAGGAATTTCTATCTCCAACAATAAATATGCTCTTCTAGTTTTTTGTCTGTCCAGCAGGCAAATGAATCATGAGGTGTATCAGAAAAGCTTGCTGATATACTATTGAACAGAATTACAGCTGATCTACCTGTATTGACTTACTCATGGGGGTTTTTTTTGCTATTCTGTTCACTAATTATTAGTGATTCTGTATTTATTGATTATTACATTTAATATTATTTATTCTGTATTTAGTGATCCACTGGTTTATTTAGTCACTTTCTGAATTTCTTTTCTATCCTTGATGAGTGTTACCATGTCTAGCTGTAAAATGGGGATAATGGTACTTCCTGTTTTATAGTTTTATGGGCCTGAATTTGTAAGCTTCATTTGGATGCATCAGGTTAATGATGAAGAGTATAGAAAGTTCTATGACAAAAACACAGGAGTAAAGAAAGGGGCCCAGCAGAGAGGTAAAAACCCTGTTAACACAACTTTTTGGTTTTTTCTACCGCTTTTCTCTAACTTCTACTGTTTTTTCATTCTTTGCTTCCCCRTTGTGGTCAGGAGTGACTTACAGGCAGTAGTGACTAGCCAAAGAACAGTGTGGGTCCAAGGCCCATACAGGTCCTCTCTGTGCCCTGGACATCATGTGCCTTCGGAAGGGTCTGTAGGAACGTGCTTTGTGGCTGCCTTTGGCCACTTAATCTGTTGGGTGCACCACAAGCAAAGATCCTTCCATTGCTTCTTACAAACTGCAGGTACAGCCACCATGCCTCCAGCAGCAATGGAGCTGTACTGGCTGCTGCCAGATGCCTTTGCTATTGCTCTTGCATTAAGCATGACTCTTCCAGCTGGGAATTCATGAAAAGGAATCTATTTTTTGCTCTCTTTAACATACTGTTGGGGAAAAGTCTTGGCAGAGGAAGTTTTCTGCAGGCAATTTTGGTGTGATTTCCTTGGATACTAAATAACCTACTGAGATCTGCTTTTAAACTAGAACAAAATGATTTGAATTCTCCTTTTGTCAGTTTTTATAGATGTTGAAGTGTGGTGCTCAGGGCGAGTACAGAAATTTATTCACAGAGAATATTTTTTTTGGCACTTCTGTATTTCATATAAAGAACACACATTGCATTTGGCTCAATTTCAGTTTATTATCAAAATGTTTTTATCAGATGACAAACTCAGAAAGCTAAAAGGAACATAGGTTTTTAAATATACCTATTGTAGCAGTCATCTGAGGTATCTGGTACTTATTTTTGGAAATCTGTTTGCTTTGATATACAAAGCAGTAAGTTCCTTTGCAATCTGCATGAGGATGTTTAATACATATCACTGCAGATTTAAAGCCTTTTACCTTCTTACTTAAAGCTCCATTCTTGCAGTCAGCTGTGCAGCTTTACTGATGTGAGGACTGACATCGATCAGAACATGTATAAATTATGTGCAGGATCAGACCCTAAACACTGAGAAAGTCAGCCTGAAAATTTGAATATTGGTATACTCCATTGGAGAGCTCAGTTTTGTAGACTTTGTCTTATTGCCTAATACCATGCTTTACTCAAATTTCCCAGTTCTGTGCAGCCACTGATAAAATATATTACAATACTTCAAGTCAGAAGTGTAGCTCAGATTTAAATATAAAAACTATGATTTATACATTACTAGAAACTTTAAAAAAGACCAACTTTAGAGAAAGCAAGAAAAAGCTTAGAAAACTGTGAAAGGGTCTTTGATCACAATCTTACAGGTTATACGTTCAAAAATTAATAAATTACCTACAATTTCAGTTTGGCTGGAAAGCAGTAAATAGACTGTTGTAAATAGTGACTTCAGATAATACACACTGGAATAATTAGTGAGAAGTTACTTAACTTAGTTACAGCAGGTCTTTGGACTCCTCTTGTATAAATGGTTTCAAGTAAAAATGAAAACATTTGGTAGAACAGATTTATCGTAACAGCAGAGGGTACAAAGTCTGACACTTAGGATATAAGCTGTTGTCTCATTATCATGTTATGATGTCTAAAACTGTGTGTTACTTAATATTTCCTTCCTCTGCTTGATCAGAAATATGCAGTCACCGACCAGTGGGAGATAATGTGTTATACTTTGACATTTTAAAAAAATCCAAAAAGCCACTGGCCAGCGGGGAACAGGATTAACTACAAGTGAAATGCTACTGTACACTATCAAGTGATTTAGATTCTACAGGGTTCAGTGATAGGAAAAGCAGCTGATCAGCTAGTGCAGCTAGTTGCTGCATTGGCACTCGTCCTTCATTTGATGTTTTGATGTGTGATTTTTTTTTTTTTTTTTTTTTTCCCCCCCCTTCCCCTGTTTACTAAGAATTACAGTGACTACTCTAGCATATTTCTATCAGTTTTCTTCCCTCCTCCCCTGCTCAAAATTAGTTCAAAATTTCTCTTTTTCTGGAAAGCTTCTTGAGATGCAAGGTTCACAGTTCTGTCACCAAACTCGGCACTTCTTAGCAGGATCCATGTAGTTTGTCTTGGTGCATGAAAAGGCTTCAGAAAACTCCGGAGCATTTTGCAATGATCCTATGACCCTTTAAAACAAAACAACAACATCTTGTCATTGTTGCTTCCCTTTGTTTAAAACAAAYAAGAAGACCCACATTTTGTAACTTCTTTTTTTGAGTCACCTCAAAATACTGTGGGAAATGCCCGTATTTCTGAACTCTGACTATTGCTTCCATTTCACCTCAAGTGGCTGTATTTTCTCTTTTCAGTTTGTATGGTCCCTACTGCAACTCCCCAAAATACAGGCCCTGTCCCTTCTTCATTACTACCTCTCACAAAACTTCCATCTATTTCACTAGGAACAGGTTTATTGTCGTTAGTTTTCACTGAGAATTTTTTCAGCTATGTTTTGCTGACAAGTTTCTTGGTAAAGGGAAAACATGACCCTGAGGTAGAGGACTGCAGTGTAACTTTTCAGTGAATGTTCATTTACATTTTTACACCAATCAGGTTTTAACTGAGATCATACTGCTTCTCTGGGCATTCTCCACAAATGTTCCAGTGAATGAGTTTCCTGAAAAAAGACTGATAAAAAGAACAGCTTTCAAGTGACTATGAGAACATTCCAGTTAAAGCAGTTTTTATATGTGTAATTGTGAACATATGTGAATATATCTGCTAGGAGTTGCTCATTCCTTCAGGAATGGAAATACAGCATGCACATACCTATGCAGGAAAACAACTTCAGCTTCAAATGTCAAATATAGATACTGATGCACATTGATTGTGGACCAGGAATTATTTGAAGAATTGTTTCTTTGAGTAATTTGTGATTATTCTGTGAATAATCTTAATCATTAGATTCAACAGAACCAGGAAGTGTCCACAGAAGTTGAGGTGAAGTTCAGCAGCTGACATCTGCAACAATTTGACCGTCTCTACAAGATCAAAAGCAAGACTATTTGCTAAYGGGTCTCAGGAGCCAGCAGCAGCAAGGGAGATAGCACAGAGAAATGATTACAAAAGGAGTCATGCATTTAAGTGATCTAGCAGCGCTTCATTGCTCTTAAGGACTAGAACTACTAAAATGGGATTTTGCCAGAAACAGAGAAAAAGTATTTTGGGTGTTATAAAACTCTACTTACATTTGTTATTAACAAACAGATAAAACAGCAGTGGGATAAGAATCCTGCTTCATTTACTAATATCCCCAGAACTACAGGGATTTGGTACATAAGCAGGGCTTGACCTGTATCTGTTATTGTACTTGCTATGTTTTAATTTTGCATGTTAACGCTCAAATACAGATTCCCTTTCGCCTGCCTTTGACGATTACCTGATCTAAGGCATCTTTCTGTTAACTTATTTTTCTAGCGGACAAAAGGACTCTACCTGTCCAGTACTCAGAGTTGTTAGCCCATAAACTAAAATTGTACTATGCAATTAACAATTTTTATGAAGAGCTGCCTGTCCTACCTGTAAGGAGAAATAGCCTGCAGTTCGTGTACCAGGTGTTAAAACACACAAACAACAAAAAACCCCACCCCACCCCCCCAAATAAAAAAAAGAGGCACATTGGGAGCCGTTGTGACATKTTAATACTATGTCATTAGGCAGTAATTTTGTGGGTATGTCTCGTGTACTGAAATGCTTTCTATTTTAGAGGTCTTAGGGGGGCCTCATCCTGAAAATTACTTCACATTCTAAAAATGTTAGTATGGTTTCTCATTAATACTTGTGTAATTCCATAAAAAGTTTATATAGCCTTTCATGCTGATGTAAAAACAGCACAATACATGATGTAATATATCCAAGATACGCACGAATACAATTACACAAAGATGCTGAACTAGTGAACTTCAAAGGACTCGTGACTCATACAAATTAGATATGCAAAGAGGAGGCACAGTTCTGAAGAACTGCTGCAGAGCCTCATTAGCGTTGCGACCAAATTGCTGATTGTAGGACTGGATGCATAAGCTGCCTCTGGGAGGGATCTGCAGATAGTACAAAAACCGCCCACAGTGAAATGCCAGTCAAGTAGCAATTGAAAGAACAGTCACTGCTTTCACTAAATATTTGAGTATGTGGGATAAACAAAATAATTCTTTGGTGAAAAGCCGCTGAAAGAAAGATACTGGGATTAATGTACTAAATTGTATCGGGAGAGAAATCAGCTATTGTGTATGTGAATCCTGGAGATGACACAGCCTTCCAAAGCTAACAGAGATGTTGTGATGTCTACATTGCTACTTGATCTCATAGCATTTGACCAAACAGGTTTATTAGAGCAAAAACATTGTTACACTACTGATGAATAGGTTGCTCTGACTTAAGTTCAAAAGAAAAGATCCTAGTCTGGCCCAAAGACTTCCACCCTGAGCAGCCAAGTTTCCTGTATGACTCTACTGAATTCAAGCCCACCTGTTCTTGGGAAGGCTGACTGAGGACACAAGGCAGAAAATACAAATTTGCTTATTGCACCACAGCATACGGGTTTGTTACCGATTGAGGGGCAGTGATCTTCCACCTAAAACTTTCTTCTGTTACTTGTGCAAGAGAGAACAAATAGTGACCTTGTGTAACACCTGGGATAACCAGTTCTGGGCTGCAGACATTACGAGTAATGCTGTTAACGTAACAGTGAAATCGGGCCAATCCACCCTGCTGGAACAGAAGAACGTCCTTCTAGCTCTAGATGGCAAAGGCGTTCCTCATTCCAGTGATAGCAAAGGCTATCAACAGAAGCCTCATGTCAGTATTGCTGTTTAAAAGAAAATGAATTCTTCTCCATGCTTGGAAGAGTAAAATCGTTGCGCTCCACAGATTAACTGGAGATTTTACCTGTGACTTTAGTGGAGGACGGAAGTCCATCCATAGCCTTTGGTCTTTATGAGAACCCTATCAGGAGCTATTGCGGGAGCCAGGGGACTCCCGGAAGAGCACTGGATTCCAGACACAGTCACTGGGACTCTGCTGTAACAATCATGCACATTTGGTAACAGCCAGATGATGGTGTTTGTGTCCTGTGATGATGACTGTTCAAAGCTTCTCAATAGTGTGGACAGAATTAAGTTGTATCATCTCAAGGGTGAGGACAACTCCCCCTCAGCCTTATTGTGCCTGTGGAGCTTCCTGGGAGGGACTATGCCTGTTTCTGTCAGCACAGAGCCATGCCAGGGCTGGGAGGTCTAGAGGGACAGTCTGTCTTTCTCTTAACCATCTTCAGTGTGCTATGCCTATATATGTGTATATGCCTAAATCTACCCTGGCAAGTGCAACTTAGCCTTTTGTGTGGAGTTCTTTAAATTCTATAGCTAAAAGCTGTGCTGCACCTAGGAATTGCACTGAAGGTTATTATACATGCTGACCTGAATTTCCCTGGGCTGTGCACGTCAGTTTTGATGGAGTTCACTGCATATTCTGGTCTGTATGTTCCACACCATACCTACACACATAACAAAGAAAAGCATTTGTTAGCAGTAAGATTGTCCAGGAAGAGACCTATTTCATTTCACTATGAAATACTTAATGTTGTGAGAATAAATTTCACATTAGAACACAGAGGAAAAAACGTATATTTTGTTTTAAAAAAAAAAAGTATACAGTTGTCCTCAAAGGCACTTGGGCACAAGAAACCGTCTACCAGACTTACTCGTGGATGAATTCATTTATTTAGAGAAGATAAAAATTACCTAACAAGGATTTATTTTCACTACTTTGTAGTGAACGCTGCTCAGCTTAGCAACTCTGCCAGCTCTTAGTAAAACTGTGAAAGTCAGCCTATTCTTTCTGACTTACTGTTAAACTGTAACTCAAAGTCATTTTCAAAGCCTTCAGTCAAGAAGTATAGAATACCTGTGCGAAGTTCAGAAAAAACAACTGCTTATGGTTCATTTCAAGACCAGGAAGAAGTTTTTCTTTTCCATGCTTCTTCACAAAGTTTTCATAGGCCTGTAGAATGAATTGAGTAGAAATGTTACAACTTCCAGCCCAGACAGTCAAAACGAAATAATGACAAGGAGGAACATGGGTTCTTTGACATAATGAATCAAGGACTACCTTGGCCGTCCATCTTACCACATGCCACCTTTAGGCAGAAAAAGACAGGGCCGTTTCTTAATGCTGTGATACCAGTGGCCTGACTGAATCAAGGCAGTTTTCTCATTGAATGGGCTTTACAGTAGTATTTTACACCAGGTTTAGTGAAGCTGCCTGACTTATATTGGAATAAATGGTAAAAGAAACAGGCTTAAAGAAGGCAATTTATTGTAGCAAAAAGAAGCCAAGGCTAATGGAATGATTTCGGTAAGATGCATACACCCAGATTACAAGATCTTTGCATAACTATGCACCTTTTTACAGGGGAAGAAATTAAAAACGCAAAGGAGGACAGTTGTGTTCTGAAATACAGTAGCTACAGAGAGTTAGTACTATTCTTCAGCAAGCTTTATAATAATTAATGTATTAAATTCCATTGGACTGTTACATATTTACCTAGCAAATCCTTTCACAGGGTTAATTAATGACTGCATAAAGTAAGGTGGTTGTGTGTTAAAAAAGTAGAATATGTTCTGTAATGGAAATGACCGTGAGATTCTCTGACATCAACTGTGAGGGGTAGGTGCAGTGAGGCATCGGCAAGCTCTGTGCTAAACCAGCCTCCGAATCATTGGGGTTCAGAGCTGTCTGTATAAAGATTCACCCGCAGCAGCTCTGTCTCCTGCAGAGTAATCTTTCTACTCTGCTTGGCACTGGCCAGGTCTCAGCTGGAGCACTCTGTCCAGTTTTGGGCACTGCACTTCAGGAAAGATGTGGACCAACTGGAGAAAGCCCAGAAGAAAGCAGCAAGAATGAGCAGAGGTCTAGCAAACATGACCTATGAGGAAAGACTGAAAGAATTGGGTTTGTTTAGTCTAAAGAAGAGAAGTCTGGGCCTTCAAGTATGCAACAGTCTTCAAATACGTAAAAGGTCGCAGAAAAGAAAGGAGCAGATCGCTCTGTTTCCACCATTGAAAGCAAAGACATGATGGCACTTGAACTGTAGCAAGGAGGTAGTGGAACTTCTCTTACGGTATGTTTGAATGATACAGAAATGGTTGATTCTACCTGCTAGGATGGGGGGTGGACTATATGACCTTTCAAGATTCCTTCTGGACCTTTTTTTACTATTTATGTGATGTCATAAATAATTATGAATATCTAATTCTTTTTTTGTAATACTTCTGACCTTCTAATTTTTCTTTGGCTACTCCCATTCCTTTCAGAAAGAGTATGCCCTTTCGTGGGTTTGTACTGTTTTTTTTTTTTTAAATGCACAAATGTTCTAGTAATTGAGGATCAGACTAATCTAATATGCCATACTGACTCTTCTAGGCTTCCAAATCATTCTTTAAACTCTTACTAATTGTATTTGCCCTCAAACATGTATATTTCTAGTGAAGTAAGTGTTGGTGATGGCTTTATTTGCAGAAGCTGTGATGATAATTTTGAGAAGTGTGAGTTGGCCCATGAATCCCAGCGGGCTCTTTGTTGAGGAATGACAGCACTCCAGCTGTCAAGTGTTGAATGTTTTGCCATGGAACGAGGTGTTCAGGGAAGAAGAGGGAGGATCATGTTATTAAGGCCTGCAACCGTCAGATTTGCAAGTAACCAGACAAAGTCACAGAGAAGCTGACTTGCTTCTCACCTCTCAACCTGCATTCACAAAGAGAAGACCTCTGCTTCTTTTACTTTCAGTCTCAAAGTTGGCCAATCTAAGGGGCTAAGTATCTACTTCAGGAAGAGAATGGAAGGAAAGCCAAAAAGCATACAAGCTCCCATGCAGGCTTAGCGCAAGGAGCCCAGATGTCACTGACATCTTTGGATGCCTTTACAGGGGACCCAAGTCACTTGTACAAGATGGTATTTTGAACAGTGAATAGTGTTCCATGTAGGCAGAGACTGTTTATGGATAAAGCTTAGAAGAAAGTCATTCTGTCCCTCCTTCCTGGCATAAAAAAGCTGAAGACAGATAGCCAGAGGCAGACAGCTGCTCAGTATCATCAGTTTAGTTAGGTGATGGTCCAAGTGTGATTCATTAAATGTCTTCATTCTACAAATTCCCTATTCACAAAAGGAAAAAAAAAAAAAAATAGGGAGAAAGAAGTCAGCTGAAAAAGAGTGCACTAGGAACAGATAATATGTATCCCGAAATAATTAACAGGATGAAAGAAATACAACAGCTGGTCAATAGTTTTAAACCATGCCTCAATGAGGCAGTAGGTATGGTCCTGTCCCTAACACAAAAATAATGTTTCTTCTTCAAAGGCTCCGAAATTCATTTTCATAATCTATGATGGTTTCAGCTAAAATAGAAAAATGGATACTTCTTACCTTATATGCTTGTCTAACACCCCCATTATCAGCAATGTTTTCTCCTAGTGTGTTGATTCCACTCAGCTGTAAAATAGAAAGGAAAAGTACAGTTTTCTGAAAAGAAGAGCTTATCCAGGACCTGTAATGCCAAACTTTGTGCATTTTTCACTTTTTAAAGGTGAGAATTCCCTTAAAATCTTAAGTTTTAGCAGAAGATCATGTGAACATCTCTGAAAAGTCTTTGCCTCCCTTGTCTCAAAATCCATGCGGATACTATTGTTTTTCCTAATCCTCTTCATTCCCCTACAGGCAGCTTTCTAGGCTCTCATATCTCTTTTACCCAGATTTTCTGATACTTAGTCATTGTTCATTCATTCTTCCTATCTTCTCCATGTCTTTAACCCTCAGCTTCTTACTACCATTCCAATTAGAGGAAGTGGGCAGAATCTGTCTGTGTAGTCTACAAAACAAGTAAAAATCTAACTCCAAATAGTTGAAATTATCAGTTAACAGACATCAGCAAATCTGCTAGAAAGACAGTATTTTCCTGTATATTAGGCAAGTTAGGTAGCTCTTTGGTAGCAAGATAGATAGAAGATACCTATTTAGCTGGTATAGTATTCGTAAGTCAGTGAAGTATCACTAAAAATGATGAAGCTTTGGTAATGAAGAATCTGTAATTTTATTTAAAAAAAAATTGTATTTTCAACCTTTAGCCCGAGATATTGGGCCATGATATTCAAAGCTGTAAAACTTAGAATCATCATTAGATTGAATTTGAAGTGTGAAAAAATGGCAGAAAAATATGTTGAAATATTATTCTCTATTTTTAATGGTCTCTCTGTGAGTCCCAACAGTTTAACACACAGATTAGGAAAACCTCAGGGCTGGAAGTTTTATCTTTTCCCTGTTCTGTATGATGGAATATATTGTCAGCTTCTAAAAAAACCCAGACAGTAGCAGTCAGAGAGATAACTTCTTGTAGAGAGAAATAGCTTCTCGTAAGTGTCTTCTCATTCGCCACTGAACTCTAGGAGGTTCCATCCAAGAGAAATCTTGTTCCATACAGAAAAACAGGTGGTGGCACAGTTCAATGCCGCATGTGGTTATCCAGTGAAGTCCAAAATAAACAAGGTGGGTGTTAAAAGTAAGTGGTCTTCCACAATGCAACGCAACTGAGTGCTCCGGTAGTAAACTGCTTTCCTTTCTTTACTGGGCAGCGATGATCCAGGGGCTGACGCTCACTTGTCATGGCACTTGCTGTGTGGAAGATGCAGGACTGTGAACTAAAAACTGCACTGGTGCAGTATGTACCTTAGCTGACAGAATGATGGCAGCTCAGCTAGTAACTGTGGTTGGAATTTGCTATCTGTAGCTCTGAAGTATGTGCACTGCCAGCCTGGGACAGTAAAATCCCTATGGCAGCAGGGTGGGAGCAGTGTGAAGATGGTTAAACTGTCTCTAGATGATTAAAGCTGGGTTGTGTACTAGAGACAATGCAGCTGCATTAGCAGAGCATTTGGTCACCCCTGAAATGACATACTGTGAAGTGCTGTGTTACTTATACAGGGCTCTCTCCTTCCAGTGGCAGTTTTGCTGCTTGCATTTAATAGGAACAGGACCAGTTTCCTGTTCAGTATGAGTAATTATAATATCATTGTCACCTGTTTCTGTGAGTTAATGAAATACTGATCTTGTTGGGACACAGAATAGACCTGATCCTGCTAACTGTTCTCGTGAAATTAGGGCTTCCAGACAGAGACACCTCACTGAATCCCTAATAATTTTAACTGTGCAGAATGCTATAAATGCAGTCACATTTAGATTGCCTGCCTCCCCTAAATCTGCATATCATCTTTTCCTCTCCTACTGTACCCTGATTCTTCTCAGACCTTTTTGCTCTGTAGTCCAGATGTTTGTCTTGGGGAAAGAGCAAGAAACTTTTGAGTGAAGGAAAGCAGCAGGCAGGATTTGTTTTGATAGGGATATATATTATTTGTGCATCAAGATTTGGGGAAATGAGGTTCAAACTTCCAAAATTTTTTTTCTGTTCCTTTGTGGAACTAAAAAACAGCCTTTGAGGGCCCAAAAAGGCTTCTAGGACTGCCACTCATTCAGAACATAAATCCTGCCCCTTTCAGAACAGTTAGTGTATGTGTGGAGTTTTTACCACTATCTTTAAGAATCTCTTTTGCCTTTTTTTTTTTTGGTGTAGGGGTGACAGTGTTGGCCATAAGCCAAGAGAGCATTCATGTGAGTAAGAGTTTGCATGTTTAGGACATAAGATTTTGTGCTTCATTAAAAATAACATTGATAGTTACAAATAAATATGACATACATGCTGTCCACCTGCTAGGTCCCATGAAAAGTTTCCATACTGGTACACCATACACTGGGATAGCTCCTTAAAATTGCGTGCTGATTCTTCAGTCCACCAGTCTACAAGGTCTCCATTCTCATTAAAATTTCTGCCTGTAATAATATGTTAACAGAATTACATATACAGGAAAAGAGGTTTTTGATGTAGTAAGAGGGGTATCAAGTAAGTATAATCACTCATGCAAAAAAATCACTGTAATGTACAGATGATGCTTTTTTTTTTTTTTTTTTTTTTTTTT
>JAYKAV010000689.1:151744-190988 GCA_035582835.1 Phoebastria nigripes
TTTTTTTTTGCCACGAGGGCTGTATTTCAGCAGAGGAAAACAAACTAATTCAGACTGAATCAGAAGATGGGATTAAGGCTCTCTTAGGAAGCCTAGTACGGTTCTGACCTGTGACTCAGTGCTGGATCGACCACAGTGCGGGTCTAGAAATGAACGATGTGGCTGGGCAGCAGGTCTGATAGACCCTTGGGTTTCCACCTATGCCAGCCTAGTGACACACCCTGTTCACAATTACGTGTAGTTTATGATGGGTTTTGACGTAGCCTTTGGGAAAAGCAAGTGACCAGCAACTATATTAAAAGCCCTTGTGTGCCGCAGGCGCACATCCTGGGCTGTTCCCGCAGCCTAGCAGCTACAGGAGTGTCTGTGGGATTCTTTGGATACGCTTTTGGGAATCATTGTGGGAAACAATACTGTAAAGCCTCAGAAATCCAGATTTGGTCTTATATATGGAAACTTCATTTTATCTGCCCCCTGGAATGATTAAGCACTAAAGCATGTAAAACATTCTGTGCATTGTAAGTTTTGTAACTAGAAACTCAGTGCCTTACCATTGTCATCAAAACCATGTGTGATTTCATGACCGATGACCATGCCTATGCCACCATAATTCAGAGATTTGGGCTGGGATGCACTGAAGAAAGGGGGCTGCAAAATGCCAGCAGGGAAGACTGCAAAAAAAAAAAAAACCCACAACACAATTCAGGCACTGCCTCATTACCCTATGTGCGCAGTGTGAACAGACCATTTTTATGGGCTTCAACCAAAGTCATGCTGTTCCCTCAGATTTACCAGCAACATAAGTGAACTGACACATGATAATGGCTGTAGGACAGTAGGAACAGATCAGCAGGACCACTCCCCTAGCCCCTCAAGCCTAGGGTAAAGCTCTTCAGACACTTGCAGAATCATGATCAGCTTTTACTTTGTCTTTGTTACTATTTTACTTTGCAAAAAAACAGTTTACTTTTCCAATTTACAGCACTTTGCATTCTCAGACTCCTGTATCATTATTAAATAAACCTCACAACATCATGAAAAGTGGAAGGGTGTTCCCCTAGAAGAACAAATTATTTGATCATTGCCCCCGCCACAAATCAATCTGAGAGAGAGGAATTTATTCTTCCACTGAAAATATCAGTAACTCCCACTAGAATCAATAAAAATAGGCCAAGCTGGCAATGAAAGAACTGGAACAAAGCCGTTCTTTTCATCCACTTCTGTGCTCATTTTTCTAAGCTTTTAAGAAACAAATCAGTAAAAAAGAAATCATGTTGCAATTGTGATCTTTTTATAAATGAAGAATTAAAAAAAATTCTATAAAATATTTGGTTACACTTTATATTTCATGCAGGCCTTTTCCCTATACTTCAGCCTGTTGCAGCAATATAAAGTATTAATTCTCACTGTGAATGAGATGTATGTAACTCTACAAAACTTGAACAAAAAAGAGGAATTAGATGACAGTTTTCACACAATAAAAGAAAGAAAACAGATACTTCTTGCATTTCAGCATAAATCCAGTACAGTTCTAGCAGTTTCTTTCAAGAGGAGAAAGAACCATGGGAAAACTGAAGAATTATTAATGAACGGGTTAGAAAAGAAACGATTTCTGCTGTCCTGTGCAAACTGCTGCCTATGGTCACAGTAATTCTATTACATTGTTAGTTTGACATGGAATTAAATATCCAAATGTTTTGATGTTATTATCAGAAAGTATTGATCATGAGGACAAGAGTGTAAATGCCATACTGTGTGATGGGCTATTTTGATGACTGGCAAACCAGTGATATCTGGAGTGTACAGCATCAGAACACTATTCTTTTTGGAGACAGTGCTAGCAAGATGTTTACTCAGAATGATACGCATCAGTCCTGGTGGCTTGGAATATTACAACTGTAACTTGCTTGGAGCTCAGCCTGTCTTTTGCTTAAAACCATAAGATCATCTTCCCTCCCTGGATGCAGACAGTTACCCAGGACTTTGTTTAGTTTAATTAACGCCCTGTCACCTCATCCATTTTTAGAGTAAAATGTCGGAATTCGTAGATTTATTTTTAACTCCACCCTTCTGAAAACAACTTATTCCATGACTTCTGTTACATAATACAGGTCTGAAGTGGACAGGCATTCCTGCCACAGTGGGATACACTTTGAGTAGAGATTTAAAGAGAGAAGTGCGACTCCTTTGGGATCTAAAGGGCGGACTGTACTTCTCAGCTTTGTGAACATCCAAGGCAGGAAAAGGCATAAAGTATTTCCCTCAGAATCTGTCCAGCCCTGGACAAAAGAAGAGAACACGTTGCTTTTCTTCCTCAACATGTTTGAGAACAGTAATGCCTTTACCAGGACTGACTGTGTTGCACAGTATTCCCCCCAACAGCCAGAAGCATGGGTCAGTTCAATTTTGCATACCTGCCTGTGGGTCAGAGGTAGCTGGTACCTAAAGGAACATATGGTGGGCTACCTTACTAGCAGCAGCTCAGCTGATTTTTTTGAGGTTGAGTGGCTTCCTTATGATCAGTGCTGCTGATGGAACAATGAAGATCAGACCATATTAAAATTTAATAATAGAGCTCTAAATTTCCTACACATCATGCACAGAACTCCTCTTCAAAGGGATTTTTTTTTAAAAAGCATAATACTAAGCTAATTCAGACATCACTCTAAAGATCAGACTGCTTTAATTATCCTGTGGCATGCCATAGCTAAAGGATGAGGTAAGAATTCATGGCTCACATTAACTGCCAGTCACCAGTTTCAGTCTTCCAAATCATGATTCCTTTTCTACGAGTTGCTGAACAAAGCTATTTTAAACAAAGCCACCTGAGCAGATTTTTGTGCTAAATGTTCAGTAATGAGCTAAAYGCTCACTTAGTTTTACCACCTGCCAAACTGATTACACTGTCTTGCCATCCTTAACCAATCAGACTTAACTGCTGATCAGTTAAGTCAACACAGTTTTGTCTCTATGAAGCCTATCTTGGATTTCACAATGCTTATTTCATGTTTTTCCTTTAGAACCCACGGCAAAGCCAGAACAGTTTGGGTTAACTGGAAAAGTTCATGAACGTTGGCAAATATCACCAAAATTTTGACTAGGACATGAAACCTAAAAATAGGTGAGTATTGTAGCTGCTGAATTCATATGCAAACAGCACTGCACCAGTAGTCCATTTGCAATGGGCTGTATTCTCTTGTCCTGTTTATGACTGCACCAATACAAGGAGTTTTCTCCATGCCTCCTCATTCTTGCCTGCATGATGTTAAGGCTGACAATGCTGCAGTCCCACTGTGCCCAAAACTGTGATTCTGAAAGTTGCAAAGACACAGGCGGCTAGTAGAAGTCAGGACTGCATTTGCAGAAGTCTGCTTAACGGATCACCTGACTCAGTAAAATCTGAAAATCTAGGACTGCAGGACTTCTTTTTGTCTTCTTCAATTCTTCAGTGGGGATAGAAATAATTAAAAAGGAAAAATCCTTTCAGAAAGCTTGGCTTAGTTTGTTGATTTCTTCCATTATAAACCTGATGCTATTCCTTTAAATCTGCACTTGCAGAATCAAAACTTATGTGATCAGGGGTGCTAAATGAACTTTATTTTTTTGCACAGAAAACACCGACTGTGAAAATGTTAGTATGCTGTATTAAACATACCCTGTAAAAACTGGAAGAAAACTGCACCCATTGGGCTTAGTGCAGCTGTGCTTGCAGACTGAACAGCAGGGAGTGCTTTTTGCCATCTAATAAAGTATGATACTCGGTCCCAAAATAAAGCTTCCGATTACCTCTGGTCCTACTGGAAGTCCTGCTGGCAGTGGCAGTCTTGCAGATCCGTGACATTATTTTTGACAYTAGTATTACAACAGCCCAGTGGAAGAGAGTACCTGACATTTTTCACCTTGATTTAATGGTTCGTTTGATACAAGAAGTGGGACTATATCAGAAGCCATTACTGAAGACTGAAAAGAAGGGGTAATTTCATCCCTGGCAATGAAAATAATGTCTCCGCCAAATATTTTCTTTGGAAGCCTTCATAAATAAACAMGAAATAATATTGTTTCATTTCTGTGCAGAGCCCTGCAGGACAAGGTTTTTTCATTTTTTAGAGACTTGTTTTCAGGAATCATACATGGATCATAGTACCTCACTAATGGCTTAGAAAGGACACTGCAATTTATGAAATGTGGATAATAACCATATTCGCAGAACGGGTATGACAGAAATATTGTGAGGCATAATTAATGTTGTAAAATGTTTTGTGACTCTTGAAAGACTGTGAAGAGAGCTGGTATGGTTCACAAGGTGAGAAACCTCAGTGCCTCCATGCGGCTCTTATCTTTAGCTACAATGGATTTTTTTTATATTTCTTTAAAAGCATTTTAATGCTTTCTCTTCTATTTTAAGTTATTTTTAACCATGGATGGTTTTGGGTAGGCTGGCATTAGAAATGTTTATACTCAAAAGCATTATGAAAACTATTTCATTGTACTGAACTTTTCTCTTTTTAAATTTTCATTTTTTCCTTGGTTTAATCTACCAGGTTTCCATTTTCATTTTTCCAACACAAAAGCAGCAGAATTAAATGACACATCAGACAGTGAACTTGAAGTCATCTGGCAGACTTTAAATCTTGAGAACAGCGATTTAAGGATGCCTCAAAATTCCTTAAGCTTTTCTTAAGCCATATGTAAAAGAATGTATGTTAGAACTTTGCATTTAAGATAGCTAACAGTTAAGACTTGCAATTTAAATGGGACTACTTAAAGTAATACTGGTGTGGAGCTCTTACATACTGTGGTTCATAATTACATCTTGAAGTGCTATAGACAAGATAGCTGGTGAGAGATTTTCTGAGTAAATTTTGTCTTTTGGGAAATGCTGGTTTCATTGAGCCCCAAATGTTTTGTTCCAACTGTCATGATTATTTTTACATAGAGAAGGTGGTGACAGAGCCATGTAGGATTTCTGTCTGCTTGGGACTTGAAGCAGCTCTGGAACAGTGACCATATGCTCCAGAAGCAGTGACCCCATGAGTTCCTGGTCCCATGCAGCATGGGACAGTTGGCTCAGCACAGCTTATTTGAAGCTGATCGCTGGAGTCTGTCTTCTGAGCACTGGATCTTACAGTTGTGTATGGGAAAGTGCTGGAGATGAGGAAACAGAAGATGAGAATAAGCTGGGTTTTGCACTRATGTTCCAGCATTATTTCATCATCGAATGCAGAACATTTGTTGCCTTGATAATAGGACATTTCTTCTAGACTGGTCTCACTCTCTGTAATTACCCTTACAGAAAGCAAAGTGTACTGCTTCATGAGAACAGGTATGGGGCTCTGTGATTCTGGCCTACCGTGTGAAATGTTACGGGATTCTGAGCAGTTCAGTCAATGAACTGGTGTATTCGTTAACGAGCACGATGAAATTCAACATCCTTCCCAAAGCCATACCAAATAAGCTTGTACAAAGGAATTGTGAAGGGGCTATAAGGAATGGAAGCCACGTGTACTCTATGGTAGGAAGTTCCGCGACTTTCTTTTAGTCAGTGTTTCGTTCTGGTGAAAGTACTGTACTCCCTGTTCATCCCTTAAAAAAAAAAGGCTGGGGCCACCAAATGTACTTGGTCATTAAACTTCTAGCCACTCCACACTACTATTGCTTTCATGGCTGAATCCCAAGCCTCTGTCCTTGTTCTGCACAAAGGCAATTCAAAACATGCAGAGATGAAAACACTATGAATGAAACCTCAGATTTTGCTGCACTGAGGCCCTTCTGCAACCCCCATAATATTAAGATCGTTTCACTTCGTGATTTTAAAAATGCATACATGTATATATAAATGATTTGGCCATTAAATCTGTATCCAGTTAATAAGTTGGTAAACCTTACCTATCTGATTTCTACTTGCTGAATAAAAAGCATTGACAACAGCAGCTCCACTTATCCACCTAGTAACAACAGAAGAATAAATGTTAGAATTTTAGTTCTTAATGGCAGAGTTAAGCATTACTGGAACAAACCTAGACATTGAATCACAGAGTAATTGAGGTTGGAAGGTACGCTTGGAGATGACTGTCAAGTCCCAACGCCCCAGTGCGCTCAGCCTCTCGTCATATGTCAGACACTCCAATCCCTTAATCATTTTAGTAGCCCTTTCCCTTCGTTACTCAAACTGATTAACAATGATACTTAATTTTTGTTTCTATTTCCGCTCATACTGCAGCATTGTACAGGCAAAATTTCCCATATAAAGAAACTGAAATGCAGAACCTGAGGTTATAATGGTATCTAAACATTTGGGGATAATGGAACTTTTTTTAAGACTGTTTACTTAAAAGGATTTCTGTGTCACCTATCATTGTCATATATCCAGCTATCTCAAATACCAGTACATTATGAGTATCAGATTAGTGACTACTATAATTTTTTCCTTAACACAATTTCTTGAGGAATGAACGTACAAGGAAAGATCATCATGAGCTCTTGTGGCAGAGGCACGGCTTGATTCACAGTCCTATGGTTTAATTTAAATAATACCTGCTTTCCTTGATGAAGGCTCTCAGCATTACTTTTGGGTCCATCTCAACACATGGGAAATAATGAGTTTTAACGCTTTTTTTTCTAGTTTACAGTTTTACTGGCTTTCATCAGTGATCACCTAATGAAATTCCTAGAATCACAAGCAGGGCTAGTGTTTTGATGTGGGTCATTATTGCACACATTTAATAATATTTCAGAAAAGATGTCAGAGAAAATGAGATAACGGTTCTACAAAATAAAATAGCTGGGCCTTACACAACTGAAGTTGTATTTCCTGGCTCTGTGCTCTCTGAGTGAAATTAATTTCTATGATAAATGATCTATTTGATAACTGTATTGCATATGCCAATCACAAGCAATGCAAAGTATTCTAATAGTGGCAGGTTTTGATTTTTTTTTTTTCCTTAAAAAAGAAGTCTGGAACAGCACTATGAAAATGATAAAGTAATTAAAAATAGAAACACAGAATCACAGAATAATTTAGGTAAAAAGGACCTTTAGAAGTCATATGGCCCCATGTGAAGCTAACTAGATCAGGTTGCTTAGAGGCTTGTCCATTCAAGATTTGAGTATCTCCAAGGATGGAGGTATGGACATCTCACAACCTCTCTGGGTCTTGTTTGACCACCCACATGGTGAAATGTTTTTCCTAACATCTAGTCAGAATTTTGCATGTTCCAGCTTGTGTCTCTTCCCACTTGTCCTATCACTGTGCATCTCCAGGAAGAGTCAGGCTTCTCTATATCACCTCCCATTAGGTAGTTGAAGACAGCAGTAAGACCTCCCCTTAGTCTTTTCTTTTTTAGACTGTACAAAGCTAGTTCTCTTACCTTCTCCTTAACATAAATCCAGCTCTGCAGCCCTTATTCAAATGAACAGTCTTGCAAAGTTAGCATGGCCTATGGCGACCAGAGTAATTTTTCTGATTTGGTTTAAATTAACTTCCAAATGGGTCAGAGCAGAGACAGGAAGAGTAGCCAGTACAGCTAGGGAATGTGCCGTGTCAGTCTTTTGGTACATCTACATTAATATTTTAATTCAGAGTAGGAGTACATTTCTGAAGTAAATTCCTGCTCATCCTCATTTAACCATGCTTTCTCTTTTCTCATGCAGTCCCTGAGCAAGAGAAACGAAATTCTCAGGGATGAAATTCATCTTTCAGATGAACTTAATTAAAAAGCTGCTCTCCAGGAGTCCACTTAATCCATTCTGGGAGCTAAGGGACCAGACTAGACCTACTCCAGAATACTTAACCTTCTACACCATCTCCCAATTTCTTTGCCCTACTTGCTAATGTAGGTCCAGCCTTTGAGAAACGAGCAATGCCCTCTTACCTGCCATCTTCGTGGAGGAAAAAGTGCAGAATGAAGGTCATAAATCATCACTGATTACCCTCCAAGTACATCCTCCTGTGGAAACTGGATGAAAGACTACACACCATATTTTTAAATACTTACTCCTCTTTGTCCACCTTTTCTCTAAGCTTTTTCAACCTTTTCTTCTGGGTAAACACTAAATTTTGAATAATGTTTTCAAAGTATTCTTCTTCTTTGTAGTTCAACTAAAAAGAAAGAGGGAAAAGTACTTAGTGGTGGTGTTACTGATTTGCAATAAAAGACAGACGGATCTGGAAAATCTAGTCTTAAGCATGATGAGCTAAGCAACGCATTTTTAAGAGTATTTTTTGATCTACAATTAGAACTTGTTTGCAGTGCTCTGCTACATCACAGAGTTGATATTGTAGCTGATATATGTTAGCGGCTGTATAATTTTTTCCAGACATCTTTATTCCCTCTTTATATATATATTTTGAGTGGAGTTCAGCATTTGTTGGTTTTGACCCTAACCTCTGGGAGTTGCCTGCTTGAAACCAGTAGCTACCAGCTTGGTAAGCTGCAATTCCACCTTAGAAAGAACACAGGAATAACGCTCAAATGGTGTTTTAAAAAGCACACTTTGGTTATCTGTCTATATTTTTCAAAATTAAAACTTTGACTTCTAAGACATATTCTGCCTGAACATACATGTAGACTAAATACATTAATGGAATTACTCTTACAAATGAACCTACAAGGTAAAAGAATACTGAGGTCACATTTTGCAGTGGAAAAGCTCAGATGCAGTTTAAATTATACAGGTCGTCCAATGTCATACTTCAGGGACTAATTCCAATCCATGGATAAATAGGCACAGTTACTAAGTTATGTGTACTTGCATCCACTTCAACCAGTGTTACGTCAATCCGTGGCAGATTTAGAAATACTGGACTGAACACCATTGGCTCCATGTTTTATTCTAGCATAATTCCTCTAGAATTTATACATTTCCTTGAAATACCATCAAATACTTATCACCCTTTGTACTGGATCAGCTGTACTACACTGGCTTTTAATACATCCTTATTTACACCTGTGCAACTGAGCACAAGATTGAGTTACTCTGTGCAGATGCAGATGGTTCAGCTTGGCTATGAAGGCAAATGCACCATTTTTTCTCTTAAGACCCTTTTCTAATTATACCGCCTATTGTGGATGCTTACCTCCTGGTACTCACTGTTCAGTTTGTTGTCATCAGTCACGATCTCATCTGGATAACCAATCCTCTCTCTAATTGCTGTTGCCTAGGGACAAGATAATTTGATATCCGTAGCAAATACAGCCATATTTTTAAATCAGTCATAAATTATATAATAAATGCAGTATGAAAGCAACTGCAGAAAACCCAGGATGTTAATTATATATAGTTTTTGTTTACATTTTTTTATTCATTGAAAGCACTGTATATTTTATGGTTAATTATAACATGGAAAATTCTAGAAAGTATGTTCTGTTCCTTCCTTTGTAAGTAAACGTACAGAAATGTGCACAAGACAGCCAAACATACTTCAGCTATGCTTTTGAGTTGAAAGGCTGGTTTAAACAAATAGTAGGAATTCTGAAATATTTGACATATTTTACAGCATATAAAATAGAAATAAAATTAATAACTGGACGTTTTTTAACTTCAGTACCTTATAGGAAAACACATTTACAAATTTTCAGAAATTTGTACAGTTTGACTCCGTTTGGGTCTGTATCCATATTTCTTAACTAACTCCCACATCTACACTGGAGTGAAATAATTTATTTAAATGTTCCCAAATTTTGACAATTTGAAGTCCTGAACAAAGTTTTTTAACGCAAACCTTACTCAGTTTCTTTTGATAGCCAAATATTGATTTGTATTTGATGGCAATGTCAGGAGTAATGAAAAAAACCCAAAGAACAAATGATTCTTTAGCAATTCTTTCTACTATTTCCATATAAATATGTCCTAATAAATTTAGCAGTAAAATCACATTATTTATACAAATAATATTCTGATGTAGGCTATTCCCACAAACAAGTGAACATTACTTTTCAGACAGTTTGCATTCATTTTGTCAAATTGTTCGTAACAGTGGAACTATTTCATAGACTTTGTATGCATACTGTCTATGTCTAATCATAGTACAGAATTTATTTAGGATTGTCAGTTTACTACCTGACTTACACTGCCATTCCTGATTTGAAGTTACTGTGTGGTTGTAACTGATCAACRTGTGTAGCTATGGAAATAACACTAGGAATGTACATTAGCACCAGTTCATATCGCTGCATCCTTACTGTACGATCACATCAGAATCAGTATAAGYTCACTGGATGCCGTGACTGTCTTAGCTATCTGTTGCAGTCATAGCTTTTTGTGGACTTCACAGTCTAGAGTTGTTTGATAAACCAGTAATATTTTGATAGTTATTTTAAATGTTTTTTTCTAAGATTTTCTAACACAAAATTCTGGAGGAAAATGCCAGCTCCCGCTCTATAACTAATAAAACAATGATATTTTCCAAGCTTTTTTAAAATTAARTTTTAATAATAAATTATCATTAAAAACACAAAATTAAAGATTTTTTTATTATCTCTACAGTATAACAAAATAGAGATGTAATAAATAGCTCTTTCAATTGCTTCACTCCCAATTCAGGGCTCTCTACAACTGATTTCTGTTACTTACTCCAGACTTACATGAAGCATCTGAAGCTACGTCTTCCCTTAAAAGAGAACTCACTGATGATGTCCAGCCTGTGGTTTGACTTTTTGTTTTTGTCCTGTCGCTCCTAATAGCTGGTCAAATCACCATAAATCATTCTTTCTAATTTTCAGTATTACTTTCTTGTAGATAATAATTATCTAGACCTTAATCACTGATTTGCCTGGAAGGTCTTAATCTTGTATATAGATTCCTCCTATTTTGTGCATTTATCTCCACAGCGGCCCCTTCCCRTGTAATCTGGATCTGATACAGGAAGTCTGTAAGCTGCTGTGCCTATATAAACACAAATATATGTGGGTTTGTATATATAAAATAGTGATAGATGTTACTGCCTTTTTTTTTTTTCAGGAAAAACAACTGAAATACTGATTTTTATAGACATACACAACATTACCAATATTTAAGATTTAACTTACTTTTTGTTCTGCTTTCTTTTTGGTTTCTGCATCCATCCAGGTAAGTTCATCCAAGGTTTTTATAAAAACATCACGTATATCTGCAATCATTTCCTCAACCTTGGAAAAAACATCAGTATGTTACAAATCCACATAAAATTATCCAATTGTTTTTCCACAGTCATAGTTTGTTTATTACAGACTTGTTTTTCTTGCACTAGCTGCTTGAGTGTATACTGTTTACGGGCCACACTCAAAATCTGAAGCTCAAGTTAAGTAGTACTTTTAACCTGTCCTGTGGGAAGAAAGGGAATGGGCATGAGCTCACAAGACAATGCAACTTGGGTTACAAAAAATCTGTCAGATATCCATCTGCTGGATGTTGTGCATCTGATCAAATTATTGTGTATATGTCAGCCACAAAAAATGGTATATCTTAAGCCTGGATTACAGTAGGAGTGATAGGAGGAAACTAAGGCTTAACTCCAGGTTAATTTTCAGCCATTTTCTGTGTGACTGGAGACAAACAGAAATAACTGATTGTCCCTGCACCCCATGTTAGCAGGATGTGAACTAGCGTCAGTCTCAAAGAACAAGCAGAGACTGTTCATTTCAGTAAGTGCTGTTCCTTGGGCGTGCATATTGGCTTGCGCACGGTCCATCGCTAACGTGCCAGTGGTGCTTTAGGCTCAAGGCTGGCTCATAGAACAACTGGAGTAGGCAGATGCCTATCTCCCTCCAAGTGCGCACACGTCATCTTCGTATTTCACACGTTACTTCACACTGTGGTCATTTGCTTGGAAAGCAGGCCAGCTCAAGACAAGTAATGCAGAAGTACTTAGGTGCAAAGGAATGACTCTCTTAGCACATATGTTCTTGGTACTCCTCAGTGGTACACTGATTGAGAAGCAAATCTGAAGGTTAGGTTTTTTAGAAAGCGAACCTGCTATATAGAAAAGGTTAATAAAAATTGTCATCAAAGCTGTGTAAAGAACTGCATGGTAAGTGACAATTACGTGACGCTTAGATGGCACACAGGCTAAGTTTGCTAAAAGCTTTACCACATGTTTACTGTCTCCAGCAAATGCTTCCTCTACATATAATCGTCCCACTGCATTCTCCATGTTGCCGTTGACATAGTTTGCACAACGACGCCAAACAGCAGTTTCTGATGTTGTGCCGTAAAGTGCCTGTGAAATGTAAACATTAGGTAAAATAGTGACATCTGGGCCCACATAAGGTGAAGCAGAAATGGTGACTGACTGGCAGATGTGTGTTTCAGAGGAGCCTAGTTGACCTTAAATACATGCATTTAATTCACATTTGTGTTTATGGCAGTTAGGTGGACTCACTCTGTAATGGGAACATCTGTCACGGGTTGAGGAAATACGAGAATCATTAGCAATATTCCTTATCCTTCCAAAACATGAAAGGTAGAGAGAAGAAAACTACTCTAAAAGCTAAGAATGGGAGAGGTTAAAGAGGAATACCCTGACATAAAGCTTTCACTGTTACAGGGATCTGTATTGCAGTTCCAGCTCTGACAGGGCCATTTTGATTGTGCAGCAAATTAATTTCTGCAATAGTAAGATTGTGTTTTCCACCCAACTAGCAGCTTCTGTCAGAGTCTCCCACCTTTGGGAGCTTGCAAAGTAGAAGCTTGTTTACTTTATGTGATGTTGCTACAAGGTATGCAAGGATTTCGTCATGATAACGTATAAATACGTGATAAAGCTGAGTGGATAATATAATGGTATGACACCTGAATGCAAGGAATATAGCAGACAGTGTCATTATAGGGCAGCTCTCTGAAATCATACTCTATAATGAAGTTTATATTCCATAATGAAGCTGCTCCCCATCTCTTCAGAGATACAGATCAATGACTTCTGGTGTTAAAAGCTCTATAACTGATTCCTTGAACTGAATTACTTGTATTGAAAAGGAAAATTACTAATGTTTCTTTTCACCCTAAAGCATTAGGGACACAGGAATGGTCTTTTGAAAATGTTACCAGTACAACACAGCACAGAGATATCTACTGCAGATCTCCCTGAAGAGCGTGTGATGCTGGAGCTTTTTGTAACTCATTACTGACAAATAGCTGAATAGACTAGAAAATCTGTCAGTCCTTAATCTAGTTCTTTCTTAGATACTCCCTGCACACATACAGGCTGCATCAGTAGTCATTTGCTTACATACCAAAAGTAAATACAACCCCTCTCCCCCCAGAACTTAAAGCAAAACCAGTAATAAACATTAGCAGTACTGAGCTTAATTAAATTAATAACTAATTCAGAATGACTATGCAATGAAGATCACTTTGTGCTGCTCAAGCTTATCCTAGTCAATCATAGTTCACTGGTCTCAGCATGACTTGGGTAGAGGGCTGCTTGAGACCATGGTGGACTTGCATCRGACTGGGATTGCCCTTCACAGGAACCCTGAGATAGACTCTTTTTAAGTAAGGCTAGTGTCACCAGAGGTGCACAAGAAAAAACAAAGTGGTGCTTTCTACAGCAGCAGAAACTTACCTGCTTATTAGTAAAAATAACATGCAATTAAAATGCATTACTGTGGATTCATACATGTACAGTGCTGATGCATCTAAAATTACACCTCTTGATCTCATGGGGCATAAACTCTCAACTACAACATCATAGGGAATGCAGTTTTTTTCTCTTTAAATAAATCTTGGGGAAAAAAGAAAGATGCTCATGTATTTCTTTGGTGGGAGTAATTGTATTCTGAGGATACAGTTCCAGTAGCTGTAAGTATTAATGTCATGATACTACTCTGCATGCTCTTCCACCCCCACATCTGGGCTTCCTGACAGTAGATCTGCTGGCAGGGCACAATTTTGAACAAATGTTACAGTGAAAACTGACAATTTGACCTTGAGAAGGAGAACCAAACATAAGTGATTTAGAGTGATAGCGCAGCCCCTCATAACACATAGAGGGCCATCTACACGTGCAGTCTAGTCATCTGTTGAGATCTTTTTGCTGATTTCTTAAGGAGGTGGTTGCAGATCCAATGATCTTTCTGCTAGGRCTCTGGCACTTTCTGTAGCTCATTTTAAGCACTCTGTATTTAAAGCAAATGGAGTTTTGAATGAATAAGTGACCAATTAGCCACACAACCTAGGAAAAAAATGGTATGAGAGATTCCTGGAATGCCATAACTGTCCTAACATTTATACTTGAAAGCAAACTTAACAAGACAAATGCTAGTTTACTTCCACTGCATTTAGTGTGAGAAGCTCTAGCTATACTATATCATGTATTATTAATTAATTAGCAGACAATTGTACATTTTTATACATAGACTATGGTAAAATCTTTTTCTGTTGTTCTTTCAAACTCTGACGTTCTTCTAAATGAAACTTCCTCAGTGAAGTCATAAGAGGTAGTGGGGGATGACTTTAGTTTATAGAGTGCAAAACATAGTATTCCCTGACGATGCAGACTAAGCAAATATGAAGCTTTATATTAAAATAGTTTCATACTTTAAAGAGTAGGGGAAAAAGCCAAATAATCAATGAATAAGACTGCCTTGTTCAGATATATAAAACTGACCAAACTGAACGTTTGTTGATTTCCTCCAGTAATTATCTTTTTCTGTAACAAACAGAATCTCTTTAAAAAGCTGYGTATGCATGTTAAAGTATTTCTTTAACAAAATGGCCTTAACCTTTTTTAATGGAGCTGAGCAAACTTACAAAGTAGAAATTTCTACTGTGGAAATACAAAGGACTTCCATCTCCAATCTGTTTGTGAAATTGCTCAGCATTTCCTTAAAAACACTAAAAAATATGTGCAGGATCAAATGACTGAAAAACAAGATCAGGCCCATAATGTTTGACTTCGAATGTATTACTTTGGATGCTGAAGAGTTTGTAACAAATCAATCAGAACTGTAGAGTAATCATTTGCAAATAAATGGGAGTGTTCTGTTATCAAAATGGGGATTAATTTAGATTCAGAAAAACATGGAGACCAAGAACCAGAACAGTGCTTTTCAAATCCACTCCAGCTATCAAGCATGTATCATATAAATTATGTGTAGACTCCAGCTTCAGCAAACACGTCTAGCTTTTGGGTGCAAAATTCAAAATACATTAAATTTTTATATACAAGTACATAAAATTATCTTTTGTGTTCACAAAAGTCATCTTTACAACTTAAAAAGAGATTAATTTCTGCACCTTACGAAAAGCATTCCTTGTGTCCTTGTAGTTACTGCTTAGGCTGTTGACAAGATCCATTACGAATCGCCAGATCATGTAATTTTGAAGGTCTCTGTTTAACAAAACAACAATAAGCTGGTAATGTTTTCAGGCTTTTTAAGTTTATTGGAAATAAAATGCAAATTACAAAAATACCTGACATACCTACCTGGGAGTGTATTTATTAAGAATAGACTTCAGCTTGATAAGGTATTCTGGATCATAAACAATGACATGTTCAGTGTTGTCAAYGTTAATTTGTACAGTTGACATTATATCATTTATGAATTTTGACCAGTTGAATACCTAGAAAATCAATATGCATTATTATATGGTTAAATTATAAAAAAACAGTATTTAGCTGTTTTTTCCAGTTTAAATACGTTTGCATAACACAAATGCTCTGCCTTTAGTTTTCCTAATAGCTGCACTACTTGTAAATGGAGTCATCATAATAATAACTGATCTGAGATAATTTATATCCTCCGTGCTCTAAAATCCTATTAAAATAGGGTGGTATTTAGCAGAAAGGGTCGAGACATTGTTTTGATTTCAGACTAACACAATTAAAAATGTTATGACCCCTTCCTTTTAGCCTGGAAAAGCAGAAATGGTATATTAAGTAAAATTTTCAGTTGCCTTTTTGCTATATTTGGCTAAGAACTTTTAAATCAAAGCATGACTAACAGCCCGATTTTCAGTACAGTATGTCTCTGTATCTATGGGGCAATAAGATTCGTGGTATACTTGACAATCCATTCTGAAGCATATGGTAAGGACTTGTTCTGAAGTACACTGAAGTCCATAAAAGGATTTATTTTAATAGGCTCTAAAACAGACACACTAAATGCACTATCTATAATGAATTTTCCTCTGCAYGCCACAGTACTAGATACTGGAGAAGCAACTGATTTGATAGCAGGTCAGTCTGCAGCATGCTGTGACAGACAGTTCTCAAAGGTTAGAGTTCTTGTTCCGTCTTCTGCCTCTCTGGTCCTAAACCCCCATTTTCTTTATGCTGGTATTCACCTTTGTGAGAGGCCCACATAACTTCATGACCCAGTACCTATGAAAATTATTTTCGGTTTTCATTCTGTAGTGTCCATCTAGTCTGAACAGAGCATTATTTTAGTGCATGGGCACTCTTAACTGCAAACTCTTACTAGTTCACTGATAAAAATAATTTCCCTTTGCTAAGTCTTTGGCTAGTAATATCATGTGCCTCAGACAGTAGATGGATCAAAGGACTGACTGAGAACACAAAGTCATTCTCTTGCTTACTAGCAGACTGGTCACTGCTTGGCTGCACAGCACTGGGATCTGAGCCATACAGCCATGCTGTAAGTGGGCAAAGAAGCCAGACTGCGTGCAGCCACGTTGCCATTCCTCCATCGCATAACCCAAAGCAACAGAGTAATGGGAGGTTATAACCTCCCCATTCCCCTACTCAAGTTCACACCTGCAGCTGATGTCAAGCTAAGTATTTTCACAAGTACTAAGTGTGTTACTTGTCTTCCTCTGTATGATACCAGCCGAGAAAGACAGATCCTCCAGCTTGGAATACTGTAGATCATACAGTGTGTTATATATTCCTCCAATTCCTCCACTCACTTTTTTAGTAAATGACACTGATGTTACAGATAACTCTATATACACTGCTTCAAATTCTCCATATTGGCCCAAGGTTTCCTAATCCAYGGTCTCTGTGGATCACCGTTTGACTGAGAAAATGATTAGAGCGGAAGCTGAAAATCCTCATCAAAACTCTAGAGCTACTCAGTGCTTTTACCACATTGGGTAGGTACTCATTTTAGTAATGAACAGGAAGGTGTTACATTTAAGAAAAGCAAATGATCTTTGTACTTTTTTTCATAAATTTTTTTTGGTTAATTTTTGAAGTTTTTGTTATGCCTATTACTTTGAAAAGTATTGGTGATTTTTCCCAGTCTGTATCTTTTGAGAGGAAGGTTTTATTGGAAGAGGCAACGTCTTTCATCAGACAAACTAATGTAGCTGAGGAAAGCAGGTAAGCTTTCAGGAATAGAATCACTTCAGGTCTGAAAGAGAAGCAGCAAACTTCAAGCTAATCTTAGGAATAATTGCTGTTCTATCCTTAGACCATTACAACAACGCTACCAACTCCCATCATGTGTCTTTTGAGCATTTTTTGATAAATTTAGAGCAGATGGTTATTGCTGATCTTCAGCACTCCCCAGGAACTAAAAATAACAAGGGCAATACCATTCTGTGACAAGAGAAGTTAGTTTCTGACATTATGACTCTAATGGTAACTGTTCAACTAAGACCTGTGGGAGAAGGTAAATTATGAAACAAATTAAGCTAGGCAGAAGTGAACTGTCATATAATTTAAAGTTGAAGAATTTAAAGTCAATAAAAATAGCAGTGACTATGAAACTGTGGTAGGAATAATAGTATTTCATAGTACCTTAGTGGCCTCAAAAGACTCAATAATGCACTCCTGCCAGTCAGACCACAGTGCTTTCCATGTGACACATTAGTTAACCTGCTTGCCTGTTGTGCAAGATACCGAAGTAGAAGTCATTTATGATAAAAAATATCCATGTCTAGGAAGACATGATGTTACTGAGGAGGCACACCTATGTTATCAAATCTTTGGCTATTCTTTAGCCAGACGTTGTGGTGCCATGAATTAAAGGTTATACTGCACAAACAGCACATGGCTCACGATAAGAGAAAAGGCAGAGCTGAAACACCCTGGGGGAGCTACAGTGGGAGGAATAGGGAGAATTTTCCTGATTCATAGTCATGACTTCCTGGGCTCCTTTCTTCTTGTGTTGGGAGCCCATCTTACTAGAGGGAAATGTTGGAAAAACAGGACTTTTTGTTCTGAATCTGCAGCTCTGGATAAACAGAGAGGGCCTGAATAGTCATACTACAACATATTTGAATCAATTGGTGGCTGCAGTCTTAACTTTGGTCCTGGGCCCTCTGGAGCTGCTGTGGTAACTAGAAGGAAGGGAATTTATTTGTACTCTGGAAAGGATACTCTCCTAATTTCCAGAAAGGGTTATGTATGTGCAAGTTTTGCAAGATTTACTATCCTGAACCCATGAGGGTAAGTCAAGCTCATGATGTTTTTTTTCCTTTGTCCTTTTCCATCTCTTTATGTTGAAGCAGAGGGGCAAAATCTGCCTTCAAGTTAGGAGAAACAGTGGATACAGATATATGTAAACTATATTTTAGATATAGTTTAATGTCATCAGATGTTTAGGTAATATAGTGTGCACGTCAGGTATCCTGTTCAATTTCAAATATGTCTAAGCTCAAGAAAGAAATGTCTTTAAAAGAAAAAATTGTCAGGCTTCATTATTTAATCTCATCAGTCATAAATTAGAGGTTAAAATACCAGATTATTGATCACTCACCTTATGATCAATTTCCAATGAGAAGTTGTTTTGGAGTTGTGCCAAGGTCATTTTATTGTACAGCAAAAGTGGATCATTTCTATCTTCAGATTTTGTTGTTGCCTATAATGAGAAAATTACTAAGTACATTGAGTCAGTTCACAGGAATTTGGTAAGTGGAAGTAAAAAGAAAGAAAATGAGTATTTCTGGCTTAATACATTACTATAAGTTTGCATTAACTGAAAGTACCTCACATGTAAATATGGACAGTACTTTATAGATAAAAAGTATATAAAAGGATAGATTAAATGAACTAAGTTTCTGACAGTAAAATGGAGCTTTACTTTTTGGATTTGTTTTGTGTTACGGCATCAACAACTCAGGCTGTGCAGGAACACTGATTGGAACATAGACCCATACCACTCAAAGCACTGAGTAGACACTGTTATCGATAGATACAAAAATCTTGGGAGAAGGGAATAAAGGAGATTTATTTATTGAGTATGGGGCAACCAGTGTGCTGTGGTAGGAATGCAGTGTGAGCGTTCTGATCAGGATGCATGTGCTATCTGATAGGTTCTTTCTGGAACCACTGCATAGAAAGGGAGTCATAACTCACAACTCAAATAAGCTTTGTCTAGGCAACATGGTTTTGCACCAGTGTGTTAGAAATGTTCATACATTAACACCCTAATGGCATGACTGTATTAGGGCCATTTCTTACAGACAATAAAACTGCCTGACTGCCAGAGAACTGTGTCTGTAGTGGTGCTTTATGATGCAAGTTAATCACTGGAGTCTCTAGACAGCAAATGTCAGCAGGGTGGTCTCTGGAATTAGGGTGCGGACAATGTAGACTGAGTATTTTTTTCTGCGTTTTCTTTAACGAATTCCCAAGAACACAATGCCAGCTCTCTTCCAGTAACGTTCAGGCTGGTGCTGAGTTTTCGATGAAAAAGGTTAAAAACCAAGGCAATAGCAGCTTACCCACCACCAACTGTACTCTCTACCAGCAGCAACTGCTGTAGAGACATTTCAGTTGTGGTTTCCTTTCATACTCCCCTTCAAATCTTTCTCCAATGAATTCTTTTTCTTGTAATAATTTTCCATCTCTGATCTAAGCCGAGAGGTGTGTTTCTCAGGAACATGTGAAGAAAATAAGAATCAGATGGTTTTAGTTTATACAAATGGGGGGGAAAGGTCTTCCTCTGCCAAACACGTGCCCTTACTATCAGTGTAACTTGAAAAATAGCTGAAGCCAGAAGATTTGTTATTTGGCTTGTTTTACAGTCATCCTCAGCTTCAGGTCCTTCTGAAATGTTTAATAATCATAAGCCATGTTTTTTCTCATGAACGCTTGAATTTCCATTTGTTTTTCTCTGTGCAGCTATTTCTCCAAGCCATACTTTAATGGAGAACAGTGTTTGATTAAAAATGCGCTTGGAACAATCAGCATTGTGGAGCAGCTTGTGCAGGACAAACATTACTTTGTGTTGCATGGCAGGCCAAGGGTTGGGAATCTACTGCTCTGATAACCAAACAGCCCGTGGGGAAAAAAGGACAAAGGGAGAAGAGGCCCGAAAGCATCTCCCAAAACTCACTTTCTAAAACAGACTAAACAGAAACCAAGTCTCTCTCTCTCTTGCTCTCTCTCTCTTCTCTTGAAGGGCTTCTGTGAACAGATTAGGATATAAAACATTTTGCCGTTTGGAAAACATCTAACTCAAATATTTTTCCCTTGCTTGTTAGAAGGCATGTCTGTCTTATTATGTGTTCCTCTTAGGTGTTCCAGGCCCCATACATTTTTGGTCAGCTTTTGGTCCCACAAAATAACATTAGCAAGTAACTTAACAACTCAGCTTACAGTTAGCTTTCTTAGGTATTAAGAAAAAAGTCAGTTATTTAAAGGATACTTTTTAAAAAATGTTTTTCTTACATTGGCAATCTCTTTCTCCAGGTCCATAACTCTTTTCATTTGTTCAGAAATACCTCCCTCATTGAAAGAAATATTTCTTTCTTGTAGGATTAGTTTAGCTACAGAAATCATGAAATCAACATAGGCAGAACATGCCTGCAGGAAAAAATACAAACATTTTAAAGACAAAACTCTTGAAAGTATAGCATACCTTCATTATCTTTAAGATTTCATCTTCATTTTTATGAACTACAGTTCTTCATCCCCTTCTTAAATAGTTTAATAGTCATTTATTCTGAAATACTGTTTAGATCACAAATAGAAATTAACTTTGAAAATTCCCTCATGGAAAATTGCTGTATAATTTGTAGCATTGTTCAAAGCTAAACAGTCTCAACTACTGCACTGTGTTTTCATTATTTAAAATGAGACATTTGTACGTCCACATTTAAACCATCACCCATGGTTTTTTTAGCTCACTTTAATTACAACTTCCAAAAATACCGCTTCCAAAGAGCAATGTTCCCAGAAACATAAAACCGAGAGAAATGCTGATGGACTGTGTTGGAATTAGCATTGTGGGAAAATTACTCCCAGAAGCAGTGTACCTTCTCTATTGCTTCTTGGAACATTCAGAAATCATGTTGCTGTATCTAAATTTAGTATACCTAGATATACTATAGACAATATAGTATATATTAAATGTAACATATCAGAATTCACCAAGGATAAGATTGGAAATATGGAAGTATATTCTCTTAAATGTTACACTGTCAAATATCTACAGATCTCATTATATTTTATGGAACTTAATATTACTCTAATTCCCTTTAAGCCACACTCATTTTTCTATCAACAGAAATGCTGTTTTCAATATGCTTTTTAAATGTAAATAAAAATACATAATATTAGATTAGCTATCTAATAATAAATCTATTTTATGAAAAATAGCGTAATCTACTAAAACAGTGATAAAACCTAGGATTAATAGGGTGTGCATGTCATCAACTTTATTAATAGAAATATTTTGGTATGTTCAGCTCCTAAGGCAGTAGGATGCACCCCTTTAATGAATGCTACATTTATACAGCCATTCTGATAACTACCTTCCTTGCCATCCATCTCCTGTCAGCCTCCCCTACCTGCCAACAATGCTGTGCTATAACAGGCTGTGTGCACTGGAAAACTCTGAGCAGCTCATGAAAAGTACTGACAGCAGACTTCAAAAAGACAGGCGGCTCACAGCATCTTGAAGGACTGAACTCTCAGTGTTATTTTTAATCAAGATATATTATTTTACCAGAAAGAGAAAAGCCCATGAAGCCACTGACAGTTACAACAAGTCACAAAAAAGAGCACATACCAAGCCGGTAAATGCCATTTTAAAATATCCAAATACAAGTTATAAGAATTCAATACAGACATTACCCCAAACCAGTAAGTCAACAGAGATCTTCAGGTACCAATCAATGGACTTTGTTTTTGGCCTAAAGTGCAGATCATTGTATGGTCAGGTAGCAAACAACTAAGTCAGCTAATTTCAGATGGACTGTATAAATACTCTCAGATATTTTAGTGGGAACTTAGATGTCAGAATAACTCCTGTATGAGCAGAGTCGTCATATATCTTACAACAGAAAAAGATTTTTAAAATATCTTGTTCACAGATTCCTCTTGTAGCTTTGTGGTGGGAAGTCCTGACAAAGCCAGAGGTTGAAGTGCAGGAGGCAGATATCTTGTGTGCTACGTACAGCTCAAAGAGTAGAATGACACAGCAGGAAACAGAGCCAAGAAAAGGCTGCTATCAGAGTGCAGGGATTGAAAGGAGGAACGTCTCTCGCTTGAAGTATTCATGCTTGTAAGAACATTATGAATCGGCCTTTCAGTGATAAATCTCTGGTTTTTTTAAAATACTTCCTCCTCTACTTTCCAGCAGTGGAAAGTAGTATGATACTTTCTGGTAGGTCAGAGATTAGAACGGGAATTGTCTTTTAGTGCTGCAGTCAATGTAATACAAGGAAGGGAGCACATGTGATAGTAATGTAACTGAACAGTTAATATGATAATGATTGTCTTTACTAGCATATGATCTGTAATTAAATGTAATCAGTATAAGAGTATTAACTGTTAGCACGTCAGCAAAATACCTACAAAACCAAAACGTTTTGTATGCTTTCTCATTGCTTTTGCATTTAATTACACAGAAGAAAACTGTCTAATTAAAGGTTACTGTGGTAGCAGTTTCAGCTACCACATGACTTCAGCAAATACATATACTTCAGCTCTCAAGGACTTAAAGCACATCCAAGATTAGCAACAAGGGATACACAGCATCAGTCCTAACAGGTTAATGGAAATGCATACGAATAATAACTAAACATGAATTAAAGAAGACCATATGAGATTTTAGGTATCTGGAGCAATTTCTATGTATCACATACTTTAGCTGCTGCATTTTCATTCAGCAGTTGACTTAGGGGACTGTGATCTTTTCAGATCTTTCATGCATAAAAGTGTGTCTTTGCTTCTGAATGGTTCTTTTTTTCTTTCTAAGCCTATTAGTGATATGATTAGTCCACCTGGACTCCACTGACACCTGCAGCACTTGCCAATCGATGCCAGTCAATTGCAGTTCAGAAATGGCATCCTTTTTGTAGTGACAGAACAGGGGTGATCCATAAGCACTCATATTCTATCTTAATACGACTTTGACAGTTTGAGGTACCTCTTGACTCAGATGTGAAGCCTGGCAGAAGCTGTGTAACAAAGATAAATTGTGTCATGTTTATTTCCTTCCAAGAGGTCCTAAAAAGTCAAGTAGCTGTTCCTCTTCTGACTTGCATAATCATACAGGAATTGTGTGGAAAACCTACTACTTTTCTTCCACATATATGTTCAGTGATTACAAGAGGAGTGGAAGAGAAGGGAAGGGGAAACAGGAAGGGAGACAGGTTGAGATGTCCAGGGTGTAGTGATGCCAGAGAAATGTGCGGTCTTCTCATCCAGTGCAGAGACAATTGGTACGTACTGGCAGCTGGGGCCTAGACAAAAACCCCTTGGCTCCTAGTGCAGCCAGGAAGATCAAACTAGGTCACTAACATTTATGGCATAATATTATAACACCTCATCTTCAGGACACTTGTTACACTCCCTCCCATTCTTAGCTAACTTATTTCTAYTTGCCCTTAATCTCATTTCTCTGTATCCTCTTCATTTCCCTTTTGGCTCTCTTGCCTTCTTGCACACTTACCCATTTTAGAACTTCTTTTTCCAGTCTGTCACACATGCTGTTCTCACCTGCAGATCAACCTTGTTTAAATGCTCATCATTATTACCTTTCTAATTCCAGTTTCCGCAGTTCTCCCAGTGATGTTTCCCAGGGGCAGTACTGGAATCTCTTTGGGGGAGGACTGTTCCTGGTCTTTGCCTATCCCCACTCTTGAGGATATGCCTGCCTTGAAAATACAAGCTAAAACTTCTAAAATGTAGTCAGTGATCTGTCAGCTTCATCTTACCTCTTTGTATGCACCAGTGCATTCGTAGTAGTCACGAGAAGGCAGGCCAAGCCCAGGCTGATCAATCTATAAATTCAAACAAAAATTAAAAAGTGCTTAAGGACAAAATGGCTTAGCATTGTACTATTCTTTGGTCAAGTGAAGCTGATGCTTCATTCTTGCCAAATTATCTTCTGGCCAAAGGGGAGTTTCTCTCTCATCCTGTTGCCCTCCTTTAATTCTTTTCACTCTCCTTATACTTTTTGTCTTTCTTTTCAGTCTTTTTTTTTTTCTGTTGCTGAACAATGCATGCTACGCGTAACCAGTGCGAAAACAGTGGATGTAGAGAAGACAAAACAGTCCACAGACAAGCAAGGCAGTTACTGCATCTCTGAAATTCATACATGCAATGTAGTCAAGGATCTATCCACCCATTGACAAGAAAGATTAGACCTTTGCTCTTGGAACTGTTGCATCTCAGGAGTAGCTGGTGAAGATTCACCATACGTAATACTGTCTTCCTCTGGATTTTCCATTTTCAGAGATCATCTTACATTTACAGGCAGGGCACTCTCGACATACTCCTTATGCAAATGTTCTCAGCCACTTTCATATCTGTGCCAGCTGACTGCAGGTCCCGTTAGTACTCTGGCATCTGAATACCTTGTAAAAACACAACCCCCTTTGTGGGCTTTCTGCCATTGGGACCGTAGCCCAGGTTTTCAGTGACAGAGCTTTCTGCCTGAAGTACATGGTAAGGAAATCATGTTTACTTATTTGCTTGCATGCAGATGTAAGTAGATCATGTCTGTCTTCTGTCCAGTGTACACATAAATTGTCTGTATATCTATATATGTCTCTGTTATTCTCATCTCACTGAGAATAACAGTGTATGAGTGCACAGAATAAAGATGCTAACTCTAAGAATGGACAGTACACTGTGAAACTGATAATTTAAGTTTGAAAACTACATAGATTCACAAACTCATCTACAACTTACTCTGGTAAAATTCAAATCACTAATGTTTCTCCTGGTTAACATTTATGTCTATCCTTCTAGTTATTTTGCTGCACTTTTATGATCAACAAGGCAATGCCACCCAGGGAGACTTACATGAATGATATGTGCTGTGGAATTTTTATCATCTGTGCCAACAAAAAAATTAATAAGGACCTTTTTCCCATATCTGGAGTTCAGCTGTGCAATAGCCATCTCAGCTGTCCAAGCAGTACCTAAGCAAAGGAAAGGTATACTCAGTCTCTGTTTTTGGTAAGCAATGAAAAATACAATAATTTAGAAATTTTAACTGAAAAGGAAATAAACACAGATTATCTTACCATAGGAAGAATCCCAGTTAGTTGTTGCTACAGGCCAGTCAGATAAATTTGGCAATAAACTGATTAAAGGCCTTCCACCTCTGCTATCAATGGTAGCTTTTGGAAAAATAAAATGAGTTACCATGACATTTTAATACACACAAATGTTATACTATTATATAATGAGTTCAGAATAATGAAGCTGAGAAGTATGTTTTCACCATCACCACAACAGGAGTATGCTCCGATGTATGACTGTGCTTTAACATTTAATTTTAAAAACATGTTTCAGTCATGACTGCAAACAGCATATGCAAATCCTTGTGGCTATGACATTGAAGAACTATTGTATTTTCACTCTGCAGATAGCTTGAAATCATAGTGTTGAGAAGTATTAATAACATTATAAAAACTATAAAAACATGATTTAGGAAGCACTGCTAACTGTTTTACTGCTCCTCATTCTAGTGGCAGCATCCAGCTCAAATTCTTGAAATAAATGATCTCCCTGTCTTTCTAGAAGCCTGGTAGGCCAGTTATTTTCCACCTCATCCCTGATAATTTCTACAAAAGAAGTTAACTCACATTTAACTGAAAGGATTTGAGACTAAATATCTGCAGCAAACTAACTGAAGAGTAATGTAATCTCACCTAAAATATCAAAGCAAGTAAAACAGGAGAAACAGTACTAATTTTACTATTGACATTCTTATTTGACTTTCTAGCATGGATACATTTTAGTTTTCATGAAGAATTTCTAAAAAATTATGCACAGAAACTAGGAGGATATAGGTATAGCTGACTGTGAAGATGGGATTCTTTGGATGATATTTATATATCCTATATGCAATAAATTCAGGAGACACTTACTTTCATTTATGCACGATCTGTACAGAGTTTTTGCCTTCTGCACTGCTGTTATATCATTACTGCTTGGTGTGTCGAGGACATCTGAAACACACAGACAGCAAATGTATGTTAATATCTGATCTTTATTGGAAAGATACTGAAGGAACCATAGAGGATACCATCCTGAGGACCAGAGGGTGGACGATAAGTGCTCCCTGTCCATCTCAAATTCCAGGGAAGCTTTGCCTTTCAAAAGCTGAGGGGAAAAAGCTCTGGAGATTATATGGCTTGCAATTACATCAGTCTGTGTTAATATACTGAGCATAAAGGAGTCAGGTGGATATTCTGTGGATCATCCTTGGTGAAATACAAATGCTCTGACTTTTCAGGGACAGTTTTTAGGTGACCAAGTTATTGTGTGAAGAGAATTGCTGTCAGGGCCCTAAGTGTACCAGCAAGCTCTAACTGCACTGACCAGCCTGTAACCATCTTTTCCTGTAATTCTAATCTGCAATCTCTTCGCTGCAGCCAGGAGTTTAGCTGTTTGTGTTCAAGGTCTGTTTTGGTATGGTGCAGCTGTGTGACCGTGGATCATACTTCTGTGAAAACAGCTAAATTGTAAGAAAGAGCCATGAGAAGCCTCATCTGGTGCCTCCACTTGTGCACCCTATGCCTGTTGGCTCAGGAGCAGCAGTCGAGGTCAGCCCCTTGCCCATGGTCCTTGCCCACGCTCTTGTAGGTGTGCTGGACCCGGCCTCGTGCCTTGCTGAGCCTGACCTTGCCTGGCTGGCTTGCCTGCCGAACTGCTGCATGACTATGGACTTGTCGGGTGAGTATGGGGCTGTTGGCTGAACCTGGTCACTGTCACTGGACCTGCTCTGCTCTTCTGGTTTGGGTCCTGTGGGACTGAGCCCCTTGTCTGTGAGGTCTCTATCCCTGCCTGCCTCGAGTCACAGTCAGCTCCCGGCTCACCTTCCCTTGTGGGGCAGCCCACTCTTGCCACTACTTTACAATTACTACTTTACAATTGCTTTGCTCCACAGAAACTGAAGCCTAAGGAACACTGTGGCATCCATAAACTGCAAACCTGGCAAAACCAGAAGATATGCAAAGTAAAAAAAGGATATTCAGTCTGGAGAGAGTGGTTTGGAGAATGTTTCATGAGTATAAACTGACTTCTTCGACTCTGTTATTTTTGTCTGAAAAGGGGGAATATGGACAATTGGACACTATTACATTTTGTGGAAAAAGGAATATTTGTAAGTTTATGATGTGACTAGTTAGTAAAATTGCTTGCCTGCTCTTCGGGATTTAGCTGATGGAATACAGATATGCAGGACATAAGGCTGCCAGAGAGCAACTTCCAGCATTTCAGCTGACTTGGACATGGGCAGACCTCTTTCTTCTTCACCTAGCTTGGCTGCTATTGTTAGTGCATGAGGGTAATGAAATGGATTTCAGTTGTTATAATATGCAGATGAGCACACAGAGTCCAGATACCAGAAAGGTCAGGTCTGGTCAACTCTGCTCCAGTGTCAGACACAACAGCATAACTTCCACAGCATTCTCCAAGCAAACACTTTGTGGTAGATTTGTCCTGAACCGAACACAAAGAAACTGAAATATTTGGTAGTATTTTAAGCTTTGCTAGACAACCACATCTTACTAGGATAACATGTAAGCCAAAGAAGAAACTTTATATAGTCCACAAACATAAACCCCACTGACCTTTTAAAACAACTTCTAGTTCGTCTCTTAAAATGTCAAAGTTACTATAACGGGAGCTGGTTTCTGGAATGACGTTCCTCTTAAGCCATCCTCCACAGGCATATTGGTAAAAATCATTACAAGGCTCTGCAGTGGTGTCCATGTTCTCAAGGATTCGGGCTGCTGTAATATGAGACAAATCAAGGCATAAAGAATCTTTAGAGAAAATAAATGAATACATTTGCTTGCTCTGAAGAGGGAAGTAATGAATATATTTCCTTTAGTTTAGAATAGGCTCAAGCCTACTTGAATGTTCTAGACCAAACAAAGTACTAGTCAGTGAACAACGAATTACTATTCCTTTACTGCCCATAACTTATATACTTTTCTGTTGCCTGTGTTTACTGATGGGTAAACTGACTAATGTTCCTACTCCTTGTGAGTGGTTGCTCAGTTTTAAATAAAATGTAAGATGTTTCATTTACTGACTTACACTTCTTTGTATTGAAATGTGGTGAAAAGAGAAATTAAAAGCACAAGACATATCAGAGGTTAAGTATCCACTGTAATGTAATTTAAGTAATTAAGTATGATGTAGGCTCAGCTGAATCCAATCTATTTCAATAAAATAATGACTTTGTTGTACCGTTTAAGTTCTTGCCAAGAAAGTTTTCCTATTAATGCTTGCCTGAATCTACATTGATTTTTTAGACCTATTCCACATTTTATTCTAGAACCGATACTGCCTCTTGCTATCCCTGTTGACCCTCTTGAAGTGTCTCATCAAAGACTAACCAGTCACTGACTGATCATGACATGGGATTCTGCAATGAAATCTGATTCCTCGATGACAGTTTCCCAGCTGCTGTTCATAAACCTTCTGTGCTTTTTCTTTTTTGTATTCCTCTTCCACCTAGACTGCTTTCACCACTAGTATGCTAGCACAAAGTCTCTCACAGAAAGGAGAGATACTAGGAGTCAGGCAAGAGCTAGTGATACCTCTGAATTTCCCAGGATACTGAATATCCTTCCCATTTTTCAGACATTATTTTTAGTAAATGGTGAGGCTTGTGATTTCAAGTGTTCATTCCTCCCACATGGGTGAGTCAAATATTTATAGTTATTTCTCCAGTACTTTCAATATTTTCCATGTCCGTTATGCTGGTGGAAATGAGAGGTAGATAGACAGGCTATAGTATGTATGTTGACTTGCCTTYCCCCCCCCCCCCCCCCYCGTTTTTCTTGGGATCTTCAGCTGGCTTAAGGGTGTTATATTTTAGGCCAACTTCTGATGGTTTTACAATGTTCCAGTGCTTGGAAGTTGGAAAAAGCTATGAACACACGCATTTTCAATTTTAGACTGCTTAAGTAGCATAAAAACCACTGTGGAAATAGGTACAATGCCTAGCACCTGATTCTCTTCCTTCTGAAGTCAATGGCAGGCTGACTTCAATTTGAAAGAATACAGGATCATGCCAACAGCCAGAGATTGTGAAATTCACTTATGTTTTTACTAAGTTTGACACTTGCTTTTTACCCATTCTTGAGAAAGCCAAGCATCCAGTCCTACTGTCCAGTCTGTTAGAGCAAGGAATTTCCCCTCTGCCTGTAAACTTGGACAAGAGGCAATGGACACATACAGAAATAAAAAAAAAAAATATATCCTTTTGAACTTAAGAAAAAACTTCTTACTATAAGGGTGGTCAAACACTGGAATGGATTGCCACGGAAGTTGCGAAGTCTCCATCAGGGAAATAATCAAAACCTGACTGGACAAGATCCTGAGCAACTCTCTCTAGTTGACCCTGCTTTAAGCAGGGTAATAATCTCAATTACTTTTAATGATTAATTTTATTGTAGTACTCCTGATTGCCAGTTGTTGCTTTAATAGCTTACAAATAAGCTGACATAACAACCAGTGACCTGGGGAAGATATAGGAGAAACACAATATGCTTACCTAGGTGAAACTGATATGAGAGATCAAAATTCCCTATTCTCATTAGTCTGTGCTGTCTGAGCTCAGGGAAATTAGCACAAGAGTATGTCAGCTTATTCAAAAAATGCTGAAATGTACAAATTACGTGGTATCTTCATATGCTACACTGCAATGCATTTCACAAACCTTGACAACATTATCATTCAGTTACTGATATTCTACCCTGTGTATAACCAATTGGATTTTCATTACATTTTTTCTTCTGGTCATTTATTTGAAGCTCCTCTATTAAATGTACTATAAATTCTGTTAGTATCTTCACTTTATTCTTTTTCAGTGGCTTGTACCTATTGCAAAATTTTGAAATTTACTGCAAAAAACTGTCACAATATTGGTCAGTTCTGGTGTAAGGCATTACCATCTCACTTAATGTCTATTCCTAATTATATTTCTTGAAGACCACAATTTTCCAAAGTTAATACTTCTTGCTTTCTATCTGTATCTATCTGTCTAACTTTTCCTGTATGTTATCCTACATGGTCTGGAAGAAGCAGCCAAATTAAAAATGAACTGTTACGAAATCCTGATTTGAAGTAATATTAAAGTTGTAGATTCATCCCAGTAAGATTATTATTAAACAGCAATAACACAGTTTATTTCTCTGGTTTAAGCACTTTACATTGCATTTTTAAAGCATTAATTGATTTTGTTATTAAATTTTGTAGTTCTGACAAACTCTCTGAACTATTTTTGAAGCTCTTTGAGCACTGAAGGCCTGAGCAGATGCCAGCTAACCGTTCTGGGCTCCTGATTCACAGTGTTCTGTTTCTGGAGCCAAGAACTCACTCACTCTAGTGACCACCTAATCAAACAAATCTTCTAGGTAATTACGTCCTTACCAACACTTGCCTCCCCTTTTCATAATCTGACCATATTTCATTTAATGGCCATGTAAGTGTGGAGAAGGCTCTGCATTTCTATAGCAATTTCTACCTTAAGTGCATTATACCATGGTGGGACATGGAAATCCTGGGTCAGTTAATAAATAACAATTTTAAATTCAAACTGGTCATTTGCAACTTTGCTTAGAGCTATCCATTCTAAATCATTTACAGACAGATGCAGTATTTGGAACTGACAGTTCTGTAATGGCTAGCACACCCAAACTTCAGGTAGGGGCTCCCTGATCCTAACTGCTTCCTGCATTGTAAGGTTTCATTGCTACAACAGTCTAACAGACCATGCAGATTTTTAGCTGCTTCTGGTCATCGACCCTTCCTAGGCAGAACACATACTAATGCTACAGATCGGAATATGGCCAGAAGTAAGTGTTGCAGTTTGACATCATTGCTTTTGCATCTGTTTAGATCTTATTTGAGGTATAACCCCACAGCTAAGAGTTAACTATAAAGATTATGATTTAATCAGATACACTGGTTGCCTCCCAGAACTCTTACAGTATGGTATGTAACTACCAAGTATTAACACCTGGTAAAATACAAAAGCTATCTTTTGCCCGGTTGTAAATTTTATGTGTTCCAGGCTGGAGTGTGCAGTTCTTGCACACGTAGTAGTAGTTATTCACAAGAGTAGTTCCCTGTCTGCAGTGGATCAGTTTTCATGTCCTCTATAAGGACAGCAGAATGTGGATTACAGAAAAGCTCTATGATGTCAAGTAGCTCATTTTCCTGTCAGTAGAAAACACTTTCATAGAATACATTTATAGCATTACCCTGGCATTTGACATGTTTTGAGACTGAATTCTCACCATTTCTTTTAGATTTATTCTTTCAATGTTTGAATTAGACAATTTGTAGAGTACGGGGCAGATGATAGTGAGTAAATGAGATAAATGTGTGAATAAAATAAAGCTGTATTTAATGAAAAATTAAAAGAGATTGTAAGATTAGAACCACACTGTACATTTCTATTTTTGGGATGTTTTAGTCTATCTAGCCTTTTTTCTCATTTTCTATTTCACAGAATCATAGAATTGTTTAGGTTGGAAAAGACCTCTAAGATCATCGAGTCCAACCGTTAACCTAGCACTGCCAAGTCCACCACTAAACCACGTCCCTAAGCACCACATCTGCACATCTTTTAAATACCTCCAGGGATGGTGACTCAAGCACTTCCCTGGGCAGCCTGTTCCAGTGCTTGACAACCCTTTTGATGAAGAAATTTCTCCTAATATCCGACCTAAACCTCCCCTGGTGCAACTTGAAGCCATTTCCTCTCGTCCTATCACTTGTTACTTGGGAGAAGAGACCAACACCCACCTCGCTACAACCTCCTTTCAGGTAGTTGTAGAGCGCGATAAGGTCTCTCCTCAGCCTCCTTTTCTCCAGGCTAAACAGCCTCAGTTCCCTCAGCCGCTCCTCATAGGACTTGTTCTCCAGACCCTTCACCAGCTTCATTGCCCTTCTCTGGACACGCTCCAGCATCTCAATGTCTTTCTTGTAGTGAGGGACCCAAAACTGAACACAGTATTTGAGGTGCGGCCTCACCAGTGCCTCACCATGATCATCTCTGTTGAATTGAGACAATTTGTATTTTTAAAAATTGCTCCTTCTTCACCCTATTATGTAATTTTGTAAGCCTGCCATTTTTCCCCATCAATGTCCTTACTGTAATGCTTTCCCAATTTTACTTCTGTATCGAGAATCTAACATTTAGTAAGGATGTTTATTTATTCCCTTAAATATCTGCATGCTGTTAAATCTTTTAACAGAAGCATAAAAGAGTAAAACTATTCTGCTTAATTCATTTAGCCGCTTCTTGCTAGATCTTCAGTTTACATTATGCCTTATTTCTCCAAACCTTTTACTGCTTTTCCTTTTTGAGTTCATTCATCATTACATAGTCTATCTGAACTTCTTTTTAACAAATATGCATAAATATTTAGCTGAAAATGAGCATGTTCAGAGATTAAAAAAAATCAAGTAGATAACTAATTTGATCATTTTTCAAACCACAACATGAGCTTTCATGGTGGCAGAAAAACACCTTGGAAGTGTAAGTAAAAGACAATGATGACCACCTGAAATAAATCCTGTAATATACTTGGACTGTGCTGATGACAATATGCAGTTATTGAGACAATGGACTGCCTTGGGGCTTCACCAATGGATGGCTCCAGCAGGACTGAGGTGTGGGGGCAACTACCCTAGCTACTTTGGCTACTGTCTAAAATGAGACCTAAAATGAGTAGTCCCACGGAAGTAAGGAAACCAATATAATGACCTTTCTACACTGTTTCTGGCATGTCTGCAAGTCTAAATGGGGCCTACGAATCAAAACCTTTTGGAAGCCTCGTATGGGGTACTGTGCACCTCAGATTCCTTAGCAACTGTACTTAAATTACATATACTTTTGCTTGCAAGCATATACATTTTTCTTGCATGTTGAATGTCAAATCCATTATGACTCCTCACCACCTTTCCTGTGTCTCCTATTGACATATTAGATCTCTGGCTTCTCCTAGGGCTGTCTTTTCTCTTAACTTCCAGAGGGGCCAGTCATGATGTACAGAATCTACGTAGAAGTTATGAGTTCCACTTGACATGAAGATAACACATAGCTCTTAGAAAGTTTATGATGCTTTTCAATGGGAGGTTACCAAGGCTGAACTAAATGCAAGGTGTTTGCTTGGTAACTGAGAGGTCACAGTGTGGGTGCTGTTCAGAGCTGCTGTTTTAGATTTCTTGCCACCCTCTGTGACTGGGCCACAGCCTTTGTGAACTATGTGGCCAAGTTATTCTACAGGGGTGGAGAAAGCAAAACAGGAATGCCTGCCAGAAAGTAACATCAAGAGAGTGATTTCAGGAGTCCCATCTTCAGAAGGTTCCCAGAAAAACACATAATCAAGAGAGACCTGTTACAGGGGTATACAGATATAACAAGGTGATTATACATTGGCAATGTAGGGCTCTCCTGACTTGGAGAAGACTGCTGCAAGGGCATGAAGAACTGTCAACTGTTTGACCATGGAAAATGGCATGCAAGGAGAAAGCAGGGCAGAGCTGGCATAGAGCCCCTTTGAAATATATGTTGGCACAGCCAGCTAAATGCTCCATTCTTTGGAGGAATGAGAGAGAGAGGCTGCTTCTGAGCCTAGGATCAGTCTGTATTAATGAGGTGGAGGAAGTGTTATAAAGAGAATGGGGACATTTAGAAGTAGATTATGCAAAAAAAGGAAACCAGCATTAATTAATCTGGAGGAGAAAACAGAAAGGATAAGAGAACTATAGGTGAGGGGAAAGGGAGAGCATGGATAACTACCACTTTACCTGCTACAAGAGGATATATAGTATGGAACTCAGCATTTCTCTGACGCATTTTAGTAGCCAGTAAAGTTCAGACCAGGTTGTAAACTAAGAATTTTTATGCAGTTTTTACTGAAGGATGAAGTTAGCTTGTCAGACTATAAAATTTGGAATTTTTTCTGGATGTGAAGATTAATATTGCATCTCCTCAATCTCCTCAACCAGTAGAATGGCATCTTTAATGGYTATCAATGGTCAAGACTTTCTTTTTATGTACCTTCTTCAGAGACGTAGCCTGTGCTTGAATTCTGACTTGGAGGTGGGTGTGGGGAAGAGCCATCTTCTGATTGACTTAAAGCATTTTCTGAAGCTGAACGCATTCTCTGGAGAGTCTGTTTCTAAGTCTTAAACTAGCCAGACCCTGATGACTTTGTAAGATCTGACAATGTCACGTCACAAGATTTTACATTTGTAGAAGAAATATGCTAAGAAAATTATTTGGGCTAGCAGATCCCTTGCCTCAATGTGCCATACTTGTCTGCAGTTAGATAGGAACATTACATGGTGGTAATTTTGTTTAAAAATATATAAATTAATTTAAAAGGTATATATTTTCATTCTTACCTGATTTTATACAGTCTGATGTCTTGCAAACCCCATCTAAAAGAGGATACAATCATATTCTTAATTCTTTACTGAATGTCAATATAATAAAACCTACTGTAAATATTACTTTCATTGACAGTCACTTTAGAATTGCATTTAATTGCAGTGTACAGTAAGATAAAGATGAATGGACACCTCACACTCAGTAAGTGAATATTTATAGGATCAGGCTCTAAAAAATACCATCATCTTCATCCCTTTAGGGTCATTCAGTGCTAGTCGCTCATCATGTGGAATTTTTGTAGTCATCCTGGAAAAATATTCTATCAATCAATTAGAGGTGGGCAAAATATTATTTTTATAACAAAGAAGAAATTTAGAGAAAAATAGCACATGGACTGAAGGCAGTTGCAAAGTCAGTTTGAATTCAGCAATACCCTTCAATGACAGAAAGATTTTGGAGGAATTAATTGAAAATTCTGAGACATTCACTCTGAAGTCTTCTAAACAAAATACACGGTTCAGGAATATGAAAATGTTTCCTTTTGAGACTTTAGAAATAAAACATTTTTTATTTTTCATTTCAGAATGGCATTTTTCCATTCCATAATTGAACTAGACTATAATAAAAAGTTTAGACAAAATTATTAAGTACTTTAAAATGAAACAAAGCATTTCATTTCCAATGTAAGGAAACATTCTAGTTTGACCCCAAATGGAAATTTTAGCTTCTCTGTATTATCTTTTCCAAAAATTATCAGGGTATTTACCCCTGAATGAAATTATTTTCAAACATTTTGGTACGGCTGCTGAATCACAAAACCTCTTAGTGTGATTACACTCACTAAGAATCCTTGCTGCAACAGCCTGTAAAAGGAAAAAACAGGATTTTCATATATATACAGGAATATGGAGGAAGCACTGTAGTTGGTTTTCTTCAGCAGTGTTGTATTTTGTAGAGTTTTTTGCTTACTGAAGCATTAATTACAAACAGAAGTATGGCTAAGTCAGAACAAGCAGATGTTTTGTGTTTACCACAACTTTGTGTGAACAATATAGAGTCCCTGTTGGAAAAAAGCAGTTTTGTGTCAGTGTCCAGCAATAGTAAGTGTGGATGCAGCTTTACATTTCAGATAATTGTGTCATACTGTCTAGTGACATACATATGAAATATAGTTAYGATGTAGCAGCTATTAAATCATCTAATTTTATACACTGGATAAGGTACAATTTTCTATTATTGGGCAAATAATTCTGAGCTGACCTCACTATTTTGTTTTCTTAATGTTTTATGTAGTGCAGCTATATATACCATGCAACACAGTCTTTTCTAATACAACATTTTAATATAGTGCAACTTAATTTTTTTTTGTTTACTATATACTAACAACTGGATTCTATTTATTAAAGCATTTTTTCGTGATTTCTTAAAATACTTTTATATTCATATGTATTTGTACATTCAAAGACAGTTTAAGTGCACTCACCATCATATGTTGCATACAGAACTATCATTGTGATTGCTACAATAGCTAGCAGAATCACTACAACAGCTAGCCCTATTTCCAGGCCACTCCATCGCAGTTTCTTCTTTGGTTTTGGAGTATTCATTTCAGTTATATCCATCTGGCTTTCTGACTTGCCCATAACCCAGCGTCTGAAAAGGAAAAGGGAAAATTCACTGGAGCACTTGCACTGAGCCATAGGTCTTGAAAATGGCTCCTCAACTGCACAGTAACAAAGATGTTTTCTGGGCGAGTTTTTAAATTATTTGTTAYGCTACTAGAATGTCAGTCATGAAATTAAAAATTCTCTCCTTCTCTCATGCACGCACGCATACGCACACACACACACACAAAAGTACGTACCATGCGCTACTTCTCACTTATGGAGAACAGAAGAGCGGTCTTCCTTCACACGAAGAGGCCACCAAATAGAAAAGGGAGGCCAATAAACCAAACCTGTTTTTAAAACGTACCCGTGTCGTTTAATCTTGTATGATGGTACAGGAGTTCACAAGCAAGCAAAAAGCAAGTCTCCCTGCTTGAATAAAAATTAACTTAATCTGCCAATTACTTATCTTAACGCCAAAGGTCAAAATGTGCCATTGTGCTTCGCTGTCATTTCTTAAAATATTATGTAAGCAATTCTTGACTACAGCTTTACAGCTGTCTCTAAAAATAGGAAAAAAAAATTCAGGCTCTGCTGGGAGCCTGTCAAATTCACACTGAAGATAGTGAGTCTTCACAGTAATTTTTAAAGAAGTGCGACCAAGTCCTCTCTTTTGAGGTTAGAACACTGTAAATTAGGAGTAACTACAACACATACATGCAAAACTGGTGGGAGTGTGAATGGATTCGTGCTCACTCATGGAATGTGTATGCAATAGTGGATTTTAAGATTGTGTTTCTGTCACTCTTTAGAGAAAACTTGGCCACCTTTTGCAGTACTGCCGTTCTACAATTCTTTGCTCTCTCTTCATCTGCTCCCACTTATTTAGGGCCAGACTTTCCTCTGCTGACAGAGATTCAAATTCCTATACATACAGCAATGTATTTCTCAGCATTTCACAATGAAAACTCAACAGTTTCTATTCACAGCATTTCCTGGGGATCTTTACATCCACACAGAGAGTACACCCCCTCTCCATTCAACAGGGAAGAATATGAGAGTTCCACTGGGATAAATAATGGAAACACCTACATTCACCAGACCCCTCACAAGAAGGTCAACCAGTGGTGCAGGTCAGGGCATTCAAGCCCTCTTGTATTCATTACACCCTTTTTTCCCCACTCTCTGTAAGTCGGTGTAACAGCAGTAAGGGAACCCTTCTCAGTTTCTGCATCCATTCAAGTCTAAGACTTTAACTTAATTATTTTAAACTGTTTTAACTATATTGCTGGCTGGTATTCATCTTTGTCTCCTCAAGCTGCTACAATCTTTCAGATATCCAGTCTTCTCCTCTGGACCTTCTGTTTCTGTCTGACTGGTGTTCCTTAGTTTCCAATAATCTCTTCCTCTCTTTGGTGTCCACCTCACCTAGAATGCTAGCTCCTCCACTGCAAAAACACRTCACTAAAGTGTGTATGTTTATTACTAAAATAAAGATGTCAAATAACTCGGTATTATTGACCTAAGTAAACAGAGATTTTGTGTTCCATGTGTTTACACAATACCTGTCTCAGTGGATCATTGGACACTATCACACTAACACTGTTTCTCTAAATGAATGAGAGAACATTTTATTTCAGTTCTCTCATCTCCCCCTTTGTCACTACCCCCTGGACATCAAGACGCGTGAAGTAACTGGCAGTGCCAGAACCACAGGTCTTCTATGGCTGAGGAGGCTGGAATCCTGCAAGGTCTGCCCAGCCTCTGTCTTTCCAAACCTGTAGGGACCATTACAGCTGCTTTCTTTTTCCTCATGTGCTGCTGTTTTTCTCTGAAGAGTAGATTTTTGGTCAAATCAGCAAGTGGTTTCTGAAACACAGGACTGAAATCCCACAGAACCATGTAAAAGAGCAAGCTACGTAGAGAAACTTGCCCTGCATTAACTGTGAGCTATAAATTCATAGATAATAGAAAAGCAAATTAACCATTATACCCTTCTCGCTTCCAGTCATATTAAGCAGCAAAAAATGTTATTTATATTGACTAAATACTGACCAGAATCCTCTGAATACTTGGAGCCTAATTTAAGAAATGATGCTTATCTTCTGACTCTGATGGTGTCTTTAGAGCGCTGAAAACACAGTTCATTAGAGCAGCAAGAAACACTGTACCTTTCATGTGCAAATATGTTCCTTACAGTCAGCCTAAGTTTTTCCAAGTGAGCTAATCTTTCTGTTCCTGCAGGAGTGTTCCTCGTGTTTAAAGGCATCCCACTGACTAATTTTTACTTCAGTTATTTAGAGAACTTATCCCATCTGCATTAATGAACACCAGGTAAAAGCTTCTTTATGTGCTGATTGCAAGCACAGCAAAAGTGTAAGAATAATTTAAGCAGATACAAGCCTAGTTATTATGGTTTTCTTACATTTCTCTTAGTGCTTCTGTGATCCCTTCTACTCTGCCTACTAAAGCTTAGATACAACAGACAGCTGAAATCATTTTGACTGATCCTGGTCTAGGTGGCATAGGGAGTTAATGCATTAGCTTTTCTTTTTGGGATGTATATGTTAAAAATCGACTTGTGGCTTACTTGGTTCTCAGTGTGGTCTCTACAGAAAACGTAGCACGTCACACGGTAACTTTTTTTTTTTTTAATAACTTGTGTAGCATGTACTGTGCAGATGAGCTACCCCCAGGCACAGCAGAAGCAAGACTCAACCCGTAACGACGACTAAGAAGTGCCACGGGGCATCACGCCAGTCAGCCCCATCCCTGGGCTAGCACCTCTCCCCCCGCCGTACCGACTGCGGCAAGCCCGACCCGGCGTTCGCCGCCCGTTAGAAACGACCCCGAGCGCGGGCTCTCGCTCCGCTGGGTGGCGCCGCGGGCCGGGGCCGCCCTGGGCGGGGAGGGGCCGCCGGG
>JAYKAV010000689.1:191053-369589 GCA_035582835.1 Phoebastria nigripes
GCAGCGGCAGGACGCCGGGCGGTTCAGCCCCGCCGTGCCGGCGCGGGCTGCCCAGGCGTCCCGCGGGGTCGGAGCGCTGCTCGAGGAGGCGCGACTCACGGCCGAGCCCGTCCCGTCCCGCAGCCCGCCCCGACGGCACGCTGTCCCGAGACCTAACTTCCCGGTGCCCGCAGCACGCACGCTGGGGAGGCTCCTAACTTAGGGACGGTCAGAAATCCCCGCCGGACGGCCGGGGCAGGGAAGCCGCGCGGGGACCCGTCCCGCCGCCGTGCCCGCCCCGCTCCCGCCAGCCCCTGTCCCCGTACTCACCGGCTGGCGCTCGGAGGGGTCCGGCCCCGGGGCCGCCACACACATCCCCGACCAGCGCCGAGCGGAGGCGGCGCGGGGCGCCCCGAGCCGGCGGGGCAGCGCCCGCGGGTCCCGGGGGAAGGCGGCGCACAGGCTAGGCTGACGGGGCGCCAGGCGGCCGCCGGCGGGGCTCAGCGCTCAGCCCGCCCGCGAGCAGCGGCAGAGGCGCCGGCATCGCCGGGACATCAAAGCCCGAGGCGCTCCCTGCTCCCCGCGCCGGCTGCTCGCCGCTGCCGCCGCAGAGCAAAGCTGCTGGCAATCAAAGGAGCCCTTGTCTGCGGGCTGCCGGACGAGCAGTTCTCCGGGTGACCTGAAGGCTTCTTCCTCTTTGCGATCATAAAAATGTGATGGGGCAGGAAACAAACAAACAAGCCCCCCCGCCCCGACAGCGACAAACCACGCTCTTCACCTCGCAAAGCTTCCCCGAGCGCTTAGGTAGAGGAGAGAGAAGGAGCTGGCGCCTGGAGCCAGGCGGTGCGGATGAGCGTTATGTCCGATGGAGCTGCCCCATTCCCGACTCGGGTCCGCAGGCTCGGGAGGCCACCTCTGCCTGCCGCGCTGCCGCGGAGGAGGGTGCAAGGCACCGAGGCCGTACGCAAAGCGACAGCTGAGCTGGAGTGCGAGAGCAGCCTGCACCTTCCTTCTTCCCCCGGCTTTTCATTTCTTTCCAGTCAGTTCAAGAGAAGGAAAGAGATGATGCACAGGGAAGGTTAGCGGCTGCATGTCTGCAATGCTCGGTGCCTGTTCCCATGCAGACTCATTGTCTTTGTCAAATTAATGCAGTCACATACCCTCTGCAAGATCTTATATCCTCATTCACTGAGCGATTTCTTCTCAGGAGGGAGACAGCTGTGACTTCTCGCACGGAGAGGCAGCTCCAAGCTCTGTCATAAGATTTCCCGGCCAACCAAATATAAAAGATACTTCTTTCATTCTTACTAAGTTTCATTCTTATTAAGTTTCATTTTTACTAATAAATTGGCAAACATCAGAGGACGCAGTATGAGTTGCTGTCATTCCTCTTGCTCAAACCAGATATGACGCTCACTTCTGCTGCCTTCCTAAAAGCAGCTTTATTACCTCTGAGGCAGAAATGGCAGCTGAAGTTTCTGAAATCTTTTATTACCAGCTACACACACTAAAATGTCTGCTGCTTGAGAGGGGCAACCTTCCTCCTCTCTAAGAAAGGTAGAAACCGAATACTGACTTCTTTATGGAACTGCACAGCAAATGATCCGCAGAGCAGATGCAATGAAGAGGGGAGGGTGATAAGGTATTAACTGAGCATTAGCTGTAAAAATGAAGCACTTTTGCAAAATGAACATCTGAAGAAGGAACAAGAACAAATAAGGTTTTATTCACCGAAGAGAAAAGACAATAGAAGTACCAAAAATAGGCAAGAAAAACGTTTCAAAAAGTCTGGAGAACAAAAATACTGCATTTTCTTACAGGCAGGAGTGGGGAAAATGCTGATTATATCCTTTCCAGAATCAGCGTTCACATTAATATAAATACCTCACTTTCAACCTTGCCTGCATTAATTCTTGCACAGTTCCATTCCGGTTACTAGAACAAGCCATCCGCTCCTGCATGTCAGTCCTGACATTACCTGGTGCCTTAAAGACACCCTGACACAAACAACAGAAAATCTTACCAAGCAACGTAAGAATAGAGGAGTCATTAAAAATACATGTGTATTGTAACTAGATGCCTATTGTACAGCCTTAACTACAACAAAGCTTGAAAAGTAGAAGGTGATGTGTGTGAACAGACTGAACTAAAATGGCAAAAAACGACTTGTTTCAAAAATTTTAGGTGAACCAAAAAAGTGTAACTGCCTAATTCAGCACAAAGAGAGAGAAAAGAGAGAAACTTGACCGGATATCTGTAAATAGTCCAAAGAGGACTAACATGCCTGACAGGCAGTGTGAGAGTTTCCACTCTTGTAGAACCTTGTGCTTGGAAAGAGGGATTAGACATTTGTATATATGCAGGCTAGAAGAGGTGTGATCTGTGAGTCAAATGCCAAGATTCCTGTTTGGGCCTTACTTAGGGAAAACTCCCATCAAGTCAGTAGTGTAATATCCTGCCTAAGAATAAGCAAAGACCTATTATCGATGCTCCCGTGGACAATTGGAGAAGCAAGGTTTGTAGTAGGAGACAATACACTGTATTAGGCCTATGCTATAGCCGAACCGCTCTTYGGTCAGCACAGCCGCGCCACTGCCGCAGGACGGCTCTCCTGCTGCCCAGTGCTCACAGCTCTCTGCCAGCGCGGGCTGCTCCCTCAGCCCACGGGAAGGGTGCGACGGGGCACACTGCTGTCCTCCTGCCACCCACCCCAGCACACCTCAGCTGAACAGGGGGTTTCAGCAGGTGCTATACACATGAAGTTCCTTCTTTCACTGATCTTTAAAGTCAGCATATGAACAACYGCTACAAATTCCTAGCTGAGATCAGTAGTGTATTTCGTCATTTTTATGCCCTATAATTTTAGGGATAATAAGAGACCTATAGCTTCATTCTATCAATGGAAACGCCCTACACATTGCTAAGGTGTACACCCAATGCCAAGATGAACCAAAAAGCAGATTACAGCTCGTATTGATTCCTGTCGAATGCTAAGTATATGCTTTCCTCTTACTCATCTTTCTAGTACTGTAATTTCACGAAGCTGAGGTAAGAAACAAAAAAGCAAACCAACAACAGAAAGTTCACCCAGAATTGAAAAAATAATGAAACCCTCGCATTTAGAGATTAGAATAAATAGTTTGTCCTTTTAACCTTCCTGAGTTGTCTTATGCTCAAGTAATCTTACTGCTTTCAGCAAGAAAGACAGCAGGATTAAGGGTTTGCAGGTTCATCCTTTAGGGGTAAGTTTAATGGGATCTGGCACTACTGCTGACAGTTCTCTGGACTTCTGATGGACAACCACCAGGTTGAAACAAATACATAGTAAATTTATAGAACCAAATAAAACTCAGCATACGATTTAGAGAGTCAGATAATGAAAAAAAGAGTTAATGAAAGAGCACACTGTCATTAAAGCAGTGTCCTTGAAAAATAAAGGTTTCTGCTCAATACTAATTTGAGAGGAGATAGTAGTACTCTCTTAAAAATCAGTGGCTAGGGAAGTATGCTTCTCCGAGAACTATGGCTGCAGGTAGTTCAGAACAACATACAAAAATGGATGCACTGTCCAGCCTTCAGAAAAACAAACTGCGTCACAATAGCTCAACTTGGATTCTTCATCAAGTGAAGAAAAGCCAATAACCCATTCAATATTGTTTTCTCCAGTTGGTCCAAACTGACAACAGTAAGACCTTATTCTCAATATGACCTCTGGATGACATTTAGGAAATTAGGACTCATTTACAGTACTATGAAACAACGCTGATGATACTTTACTTCCTTTTGGGAAAGCTCACTTTTCCAAAGTAACAAAATCAACGCTCAAGAAACAAACGGCTGCCAACATTAATGCTGCCTACGTGATTTTCACCGCCCATCTTAATCCTGCTGATCTCTTCTCCCCGACAAGTCCTATATCATAGGCAGAAGAAGAAAATGGAAAATCTCCTGCCTTCCCTCCTTGGCCCCGTGCGTGTTCAGTGCAGTTGGACTGTGAGAGAATTTAGATGCTAAAGTCTAACACAGTGTTTACTCATTTGTTTTTTTTTTTTTCTCAGTAGGTTTATAATGAATCCAAGTCTGGGTAATTTCTCATTCAGGAAAGCAAACAGCCTAGGTCTCAAAATATTTGCTTCAGTGCCTAAATTATTCAGGTCTAATTGTATTGTATTACAAAGCTTTGTCTTTGTTAGTCAACAGGCTTTGTAGCGTAACTGATTTGCAGGTGTTTGCAAGCCTGATAAAATGCTTGGCTGAAAAGCTGCATTTTTTTGGGGGGGAGCTGTTTTTGAGCTTGCCTAAAAGCCACACACAATGCTTCAGTTAACACAGGCTAACAGGCTTTTTGGGGTCCTGAATTTCTCTGCAGCCATACTGGCAATCATAGTTGTAAGCATTACTGGGAAAATAGTGGGTGGGTTTTGTGGAAGAAACAGGTAAAAATTGCAGTGAGGTAAAACATAAGAGCATAAAAGTTGGTAATAATGTGAATACACAAGCAAAAGGTAAGAGACAGAATTTGGATGAATTAACTACAAGGTTTCCTGCAAACATGACTATGCAAAGCTTAGTCACACTTTTCCGGTTAACTTTAAAACCACAGCGTTGCAAAAGAATGAGCACAAGCACAGAGAGGCCTTTACTCCAGCAACAGCTGGAGCAGAAACTACTACAGATATACAAAATGTAAGGAGTCAACACCCCACCATGTTTCCAAGTAGCTGTTTGCACTTGGGCACCGAAGCACAGCAGCCCAGCAGGTGAAGCTCCTGCCGCGTTAGCCCTGCCCCGGGCCGGGGCTGCGCTCCCCATGGCCTCGCCTCAGGCGGCCTTCAGCCCACACTCACCCACTTGCAGGCCACCGCAAGGAGCGGTCCTCGCACTGGAGCTAGCGGCTCAGCCTCGTAGGTGGAGAGCCGTGTAAGTCTGGTCTCCAGCTGACTGCAAGTTGCGTATTCAGTGAGAATACAAGCACTGTGACTCGGCAGCCGTGAGGAGAGGCCACCGCCCGCCTCAACCCGCGACGCACGGGGAGCCCGCGCCGCCCCCGGAACCTTCTGGAAGGCGCGGGGTAGGGCCGCCGGGGGGCGCCCGTGAGGCGGCGGGGGGCGTGCGGCGGCTGAGGCGGCGGCTGGGGCGGGCTTTGCGCAGCCGGGGAGGCGGCCGGGCGCCCGCAGCGAAGACGGTAATTGTTGTGCCTGTTGTGAATTCGACCCTTTTGAAGGAGTGCCCCTGTTCCGGTGTGACTGGGCGCGCCAGTGAGGGGCCGGGGGCCTGCGGCTCATTTTTGAGGAAAACGGCGGCCCGGCGGGGGCTCGGCCCGGCGCGGGCGCAGCCAGAGGCCTGCGCCGCCTCAGGGAGCCCTTCGTGTGAGCTCCTGTAGGGCTGTGGCGGGTGATGCCTCAGTAGTCGTCGCGGCATTGCTGCTGTTAGCAAGACTGACAGCCATACTTTTCCATTTGTGCTTTTTTCTGACAACATAGTTCGCATTTAAATGTATGTATTTCTCTTTCGGAGAAGTTAGCTGCTTATATCGTCTCAAAAGCCTAAACTTTGCTTGTGTTTTGTTAGCATTGTCATCATCTTTATTATTCTTAGGCCTTCAGGCTAGTAATTTCCTATTTGCCTTCATTGCAGAGCTTGTCATCATTGCCAAAGAGCCTTGTGGCTGGGAAGTGGAGTGATATGCCAGGAAAGGGGCCTGTGCGGTGGTGGTCAGATGATAATGTGGGATGTGTTTTGGGGTTGCTTTTTTACAGGAAATGCCAGAGTCAGTAGCAGTTACTGACCAGAGAGTGAACCATGGGCAGGGAGATACACGAGGACCAGAAATGTGGAGAATGTTTTGAATTAGGAACTTGTAAAGCATGTGGTTGCTCTGTATTTCTCCTGGCTAAATGATAGCAGCTAGATTCTACTAATGAGATTAAGGCTAATAATACATTGGACTGTGGTACTGTTTGAATCGTAATGCCTGGTGTGTCTGTACAAGATAATTAAAGTTAGCAAGAAATAAAGAAGCACAGGTTTTTGGATCCATTTGATAGTTTACAGCTGACTTGGCTGTCCAGGAATTGTTATTTGACCAGCTTTACTCAGCACTACGGAGGACTTCAGACTGGAAGCCATGGAGTGGGTATGAAAGGGCCTATCCCGTTGTTGACAGAGGGTACGTGAATTTGAGCGGATTTGTGGAAATAATTACTTCTACTGAAATACAAGAGAGAGGGCTATTTTGGATTCCTCCAGGGTTCAAAATGAGTGTGTTGCATAGTCCCCAGAGGCACCGGTGTTGGTATAAACACTAATGCAAGGAGTAAAACTGGCTCTGTGTCCTCAAAGTGCTTGTCCTGCTTCTCTTTTGTGTTTCTGACTTCTCCATCATGTGAGCAAGGGTAGAATAGGTATTGTGGTAATGCAATAACCAGTCATCGCAAATTTCAGTTACCAGTATTAATAGTTCAGAAATTTAAGATAGAAGCTAGATGTTTTCTGGAGGTCATGGTAGCAGCAGGCTTTGGCTACTTTAAATTCATAACATGCAACCTCATTCAACTTTTACTTAAAAAAAATCAAAATTCTTACTGCATTCTGTTATTTAGTGAAGTGCACAATACAGTTTACGAAAATGGCATCTAGTAAGGGTATTAATTGGTGGTTTAATTGTTAGCAGGAACAACGTAGTAGTGATATCAATGAAAACAAAAATACCCAAAATATGGAGTGGACTAGCAGCAGTAAATCAAAAGCCTGCCCCTCGTCCAGGTGTTATGATCACAGCATATTCTGAGAGTATCAGAGTAGCCCAGAGTTCTGCAGCAAATATGCTTGTGGTATACTTTGAATATTGGTATTTTAAAGAAAGTAGAGAATATGGCAGAATATGTCATTTGGAATATGGCAGCTGGAGGGGGGAGGGGGTTGGCTATCAGCTGAAAGGATAGGCAGACCATTACAGAGTGAAAAATGTTCTGAAGCTACTCCTGGCTGTGTCAGCCCTAAGGATAACAGAATTGCAGTCTTACTCTGTCTTGTCTTTTCTTTATAAGATAATGAGATTAACATCACCCATTTTCTCAACAACAGAATAACCTTTCCTTTCTTTCCATCATCAAGCATCAGAATATTTAGTGTTTTTGTTGTTTGCTGTAAAGGTGCATTGAATGGTTCAATGGAGAAGTTCAGAGGAGTGTCTAAATTATCTACAGAACTAAGGATGATGAAAGCATCCTAGAGGACCTTTTCCTGAAGAGTAGCAATATTTGGAGTTCAGCAAATGTAGACCAAAAGCAATGCTTGATGAATAAAAGTAATTTATTTCTCCAGTTGCTAAGAGAATAGTTCTGAGGTTTTTTGTTTTTTCTTTGTTTATGATTGACAAAATGCATATTAATCCATAATAACTTTTCTAGAAGTAATGAAAGAAGAAACCTGTTCATTTAGTGGAAAAAATTCTAGCAGAAAAAATGAAAAAGGAGAAGCCCTCCATTGTTTGCTTGCAAGCTGCCTTTTCACAGTGTCTGAGAGGCATCTTGAAGCACAAAATAAATTATAAGTCAAATCCAAAGGAGATTAACAAATAAAGAGAGAATGTTTTGTACTTATCTATCTGCTGTTCATTTCATGCCATGACATCTTTATTGCAAAGAAATGGCTGTGAAAGACTAATTCTTTTTGTTTGGTTGGTTGGTTTTCCTTTAATTATGTATACCCAGTATTTTTATTTGTATGGTAGTGAAACTTCTGCTGCTGTCAATGCACACATGCCTTTTCTTATACGGACTTTGAACCCAGGTTCGTTTGTAAGGTGGAAGTGTAGATTAAAAGTCATGCTTTGCCAAACTTCTATGGAAAAAAGAGGGTCTCTGAGGTGATCCATTCCATTAGAGCACCCAGAGACTTAGTTATCAGAGAGGAAGCAGGAATGGGACAGAGGAAGAGGTGACAAAAGTCAAGCAGCTATGTACTATCACCTGATTTGAAAAATGCCTTGCCACCTAGCCCCAGATCTGGAGCAGCCTCCAGATGGCACAGGCAACTTGTTCTAGGAAAAATATGCCTCGCTTTCCCTGGACAGTGAGACAGGCTTCAGCCATGGTGCCAGGAAGGTGGCATGACTTGCAAGGAAGTTCTGGAAGTATTGCTGTCTTATCCAAAGTCCTCTCTCCAAGCCCTGGTACTGCTTCACAAAGGTATGTGCCTGCTGAAATGTCCCTGTTGTGATAACTGTGGTCACAGAACAACTTATCCAAGTACTGGCTTGGCACTGGCTGAAACTGTTGTGTTTCAGAAGCAAGGTATAAAGCTGTAGCTAAATGCGCTGATGGGTGAAGAAGACTTATCCATGGTACTTGAGAAAGATGGACTAATTTTTTTCATAGTAACAGAACAGATTCTAAGAGTGGTCTGAAGTTACTGGGCAATAATTAGCCTTGCACTTGGTGTTAGAAATTTTGAGTGATGCTGTGTGAAGTCTTATGTGAGCTCTTCTAATGTGGACACTTGACTAGAGCATGCGTGAGAAGCTGATGACTGCTGTGCCATAAAGTGTAAATGCTCTTTCAGAACTGAGTGTGCCAACTTGCATTCAGAAGAGCTCTTATGTGAGTTGCCTCTTCAAGGTCCACTTCTAGTGTGATAGTTATCTGGATGTGTTTGGAGACCAGATATTTCAGTAGTCTTCACAGCTGGTGCTGAGTTCATAGAGCCACAATACCTTTGAAAAAACATGGGCCTCGTTGCTTTCTCTAGAGGCTCATAATGAATGTCATCAATACTTGACCAAAGATAGGGTGAGTATCTCCTCCTAGGTATCTTAGTGTGAGAATTAAAAGGACAGCAAAGAAGCAAGAGAAAAAATACTAATTATTTCAGTGGATTAAAGTAATTAGACTTTTTTGGTATTTATGTTTGTCTTCTATATCTTTACCTCACATGCACAAATTGAAGCATCCTGTCCAACAACGCTTTGAATTATTGTTCAGAATATCAAACAAATTATTTCTTAACTAAATATAAATAGTAGGGCATAGCAGTGCTGCATGGGACTTATGTGTAAGATAGCATTCTGCTGAAATACTGCACATCTGCATTGTGTGTTGACCATGTTAGATTGTTGATAGATGAGGAGGCCTTTGTCAGGAGAGACAAACTCTTTGAAGAACAGATCCTAAAGTATGTGTTTTCTCAGTAGGTTGGAAAAATGTCAAGACTGGTACAGCCACTAATCAGGTTATACCATGCCGAGAGGCGTGATTCTGTTCATTGTCATATTCTGTTAAAACAACGAGCCATTGACGTACTGCAAGCCTAATAAACATGCTAAACACTGAAGGCCATGTTTGCTGTGAGTGTTGAGTACAGTTAGAATCAAGAAGATTATTAAGGCTGGAAGGTATTCAAAATGAGAGGAAAGAAACGTCTAAATTCAGAATGACAGATTAAAAATACTCATAAGTAATGGCTAGGTCACTGGAAAACAATCGGCCACAACTTAACAAAACAGTAAGTAATACCACCTTGCCTGACATAACGGCAAATCAATAGTCACGTTTTTCTGTTCTTTCTTGCTGCTTGAACCCTAGATCAGAGTTTCTTTTTGCCATCCAAATGACATAAGCAAATAGTCTGCAAGAAAAATAAGTTCTGTTTCAGTGTCGCAGATTAGCTGGCTCCACGTCCCTGGACAATGAGATAATTTGAACAAAGTCCATGACTTAAATGTCTCTTTTTGGTCTTTTCTTAATCCCGAATGACAAAGTACAAGGCTTACATAACATGAGTACTGTATAGAAAATGGGGAGAAAAAAAACCCTGACTCTGGAACGTCAGAACACAGTGAGAGTTGTCCTGTTCCAAACCACCCTTCTTAGGTCACATCAAATAGTAGGTCTGGGAGAGAAAAATAATAGTTTTTCCTAATGGTTTACATTAGTTTTTCTACCTTAAAGTATGAAAAGGCAAAGCTTCTGTATGCTTGAATCTGAAAAAGGGAAAATACATCTCTACTGATTGTCTCAGTGAGGACTTGTCCTGCCTTCACTTGAGCCTGTGGCAAAGCTTCTAGTGACTTTAACAGTGAGATCAAGACCTGGGACATCTTCCTGCCCTGAGAAATCAGGCCATTTAGTTAGGTGCTTGTGTGTGGTATTTAGTTGCATGAAGCACAGTTGCAGATGTCTGAGCATACATAAAATTGAGCATGTATAATACAAGCAAACACCTGCTCTACATTCAGCTTAAAAGGCTTCATCATGCCTCTGCCGGGTGGAGTTCTACAGTGATACCTGCTCACTTGCAGCAACTGGCTGTGGCCCCTGCTGAACAGCAGAGAGAGAGCTGGTCACATACCTTTGTTACCTAAAGAGATGGCATGACAACATCTTTTACTTACACTTGGCTAAGAGATAACTTACACAATGCAAGCAGTATTCTTTTTTCCCCTTTAGCTGAAAGTCTTCCCCTTTATCACAGAGTGTTATTTCCTTTACTGCTTAGTCATTTTCGCTTGCCATTTACTTTTCTGATGTTTTTAGTTTGCCTACTCTCTGACCCTCTTTTCACCTTATTTTCCTATTGGCTTTGTCCTTTTTTTACTCTTCTCTGTTTCACTGAAGCTATTAGTGTAAGGCAGATCAAATAATTTCAGGGTTAAAGTAGACCCTTGAACTCACAGTGTTTAATGGATTTGTAATTAGGCCATGTATCCCTGTGAGAATGGGCAGTCTGGGAATTTGCCAGGATTTATAGGAGGATTTAGTAGCCTACTAAGAATTTCCAGACCTATTAAATTCCTTAAGAAGTTTTAAAGACCCTACCTATTTAGGCAGGGAAAGATTTTGAATTAGGGCATCTCTAAACACACATAAAACTGAGAGATGAGAAGTAGAAAAATGCCTATTTTGCAGAGAATAAGGAAAAGTTTCAAAGATTTTATAATTTAAAGTGCAGAAATAGATTTTCAAAATTATCTTGGTAACACATGGCTGGCTTAAACCATATGATGTGTGTTTTCTCTGAGAATTTTTATTTGCATATTTGATAAGACATGAATATTAAAATACACATTAACCAGGCACTATGTATGCATCATACTGTAGGTATATATGACTACTGCTACTTTCTGATCTTTGAATACATAATTGTGTTTAAAAAAAATCATGAAGTATTTGCTTTCCTCCATCCTACCTCTTTGCCATTTATAAGGTTCTGCGGCATTACATCTATATCTTTTGGGGAGATCAGGTAATGTCTGTTAAATGCCAGGTTATTTTATTATGAAGTCCTAGTTTATTCTTACTCATAACTGAGAACAAGTATGAACTTCTGTTGTTGTTTACTTTCCGGAGAGGAAGAACAAAATACATATAACCTAAAAATACTTTCCTCCCCCTACTCCACATCTCAGTGCTTTGGATTAAGCTTTTATCTTGGACAGGGCGGAGGGTAAGGGAAAGGAAAGGCAGAAAACAAGTGGTCGGTTTTTTCATAGTAGCACAACACTGCTGTTTTTTCTTCCAGGTTAGAGAGACCCAAAACATAATTAGCCGCCTTCTCTTTGTTCAATGACTACCCTGTAAAAAGACCACACAGCAATAAAAATGAGTCAGTTTACCTGTACAGCAAAGTGAGTGTAGAACTTTCTTTAAATTTGACCTGTTCAGATCTATTTTTGGATTAGCAGTGGGTTTGACTTGTGAAATTTGGCTCTCTGCTCAAATTCAGATTTTCTTTTAACTGTAATGTATATCGGCATCTCTCAGACTAGATTGGGTCCATACCCCTATCTCCTGACCACAGCAATCTGAATGCGCTTGTTGATGTTATATCGGTTCATTCCTAGGGAATGTTTAGGTCTTGCAGCTACAGTGAGTTTAAGTAAGTCTTGTTTAAATACAAGAATACAAATTCAGCTGTTTCTATAACCACTGCAGCTACTATCTCTGTTACCTCCCCCGTTAACTTGACTGATGGCATCCTCAGTGCTAAAAACATGTATTTCTAAAAATGCTGACTGTTGTGAGTAGTGGGATAAGCAAAAAAGTACTAGAGTCTGCCTTGTGCCTAACAGCTTGTTTTTTATCTATATGAAGAGGTACAGTGAACTTTAATTCTCTTATTTACACAACCTCAGAGTAGCTCTGTCACCTGCGGGTGAAGTAATTCCATTGTGGTCTTTGGCATTACATTGGATTTATACCACTGATCATCCAACTTAACAGCATAGAGTTTGGCCTTCTTTAAATGATAGCAGCAGCACGAATTGATAGTTCATTGTGTCACACTGTGAGTTCTTAAAATATAATCAAAACTATCAATCTGAAGAGTTTCTGGAAAACAAATTTGCAGTTTAAACATCAAGCACAAACTGTCCCTTCCTCTTTCTTCACTGAATTAGCTTTTGAAAGGCCAAGAGCTGCTGCAGAGATAACAAGGACTGAAGAATTTACAGCAGGTGGTACCAACTGTGCAAGTACAACTCCCAGCCAAAATAATCTGACACCCAGCTGTGGAGAAGCCTGGGGGATCAGAGAGTGACTCAGGCGGAAGTGAGAAGAGAGAATCTGGCTGAAGCACCAAGCCCGTTCCAGAAGTGTGTTATTATTCTCTCTCATTCAGTGAGATAACCCAAGGGAATGCCATGTTAAAATTAAAAAAGACTTCTGGTTTGTTGAGCAGTTGAATATATTCCCTTCCTATCCAAAAAGAAACAGCCAACAGCAAATACAAAGTGCTATATCTGAAGATGAAGGATGCCCGGTATAGCATGAGTGAGAGAAACTAGTGAGTTGGTAATGTAAGCATGGTGCTCAGTGCTGCGCCATGACAAGGCCCTAGTAACTGCAGTGAGTCTTGTAACTGTATTGAAGGAGTTCAGGGGAAGTCTTGAGTCCAGTGCTGCCACAGCCCCGTGTGAGGCTGGTAACTGGAATCGCTCCAAGCTGGTGTACGCACACCCACACCCACACATGTACACACACCCACACATACCCCCCACCACCACCCACACACCTGTGCAGATGCTTTTGCATTATTCTGGGGGCAGCAGAGGTCCTGGGGATAGAGAAAACTGAACATTAATAAGAGCAAATTCTGACAGTTATTTTTATAGGGGATAATAGTACTTACCTACTTTGGGTGCATGGCAATTCTTGCTTCCTTCTTGCCATGTGTGAAGAATTATAAAATACACTTGTTTAAATTTCTTTATGTGAAAACTGTGACATCCGTTCTTCATTTCTGAGGACTGGAAATTGTAGTATTTATTTTGTGAAAACTCTTACGAAATACAATAATGTGTTGATGTAATTTTCGCATGTTTTCATAGGCCTTTAAGTTTTTCTTGTTTTAGAATATTGTTATAATTACGATTTGACCTTCACTCCAGCAAGACTTCCTCTGAAAAATATTCAGAAATGCTCAGAATGAATACATTCTTTTCCTTATTTTCATACTTTAAAGAGGTATTTCTGTCATAGCTGTTCTTGATTTATGTGAGCGAATGGCGCAAAGTAATGGTTACAAAATAATGCAAGTCCTCATGAGGTGCGTAGCTAGCTTGTTTCGCTTTGTTTCGCCTTATTCTGTGTATATGCTTTTACAGAATTCTGAATCCTTCTGCAGTTTCAAAAACAGTTTTCTCTAGATAGTCTTCTCTGCTTTTATTTGATACAGGGATGGTGTATCTCTCCAGCAGTCTGTTCTTTCTGTGGATGATCCCAACCAAGCACAAACGTTGAAAGGCTCTCCTAGTAGAAATCCACATTTGCCCTATGGGAAGGTCCTATACAACCTCTCCCAGACAGCAAAGGAAGGATGGCTCATTTGTGAATTTGTTCCCAATGGAACTTAAAGCAAAAACAAAAAAGAATTTGCAGCATCTCTATCATAGAATCATAGAATGGTTTGGGTTGGAAGGGACCTTAAAGATCATCTAGTTCCAACCCCCTGCCATGGGCAGGGACACCTTCCACTAGACCAGGTTGCTCAAAGCCCCATCCAACCTGGCCTTGACCACTTCCAGGGATGGGGCATCCACAACTTCTCTGGGCAACCTGTTCCAGTGCCTCACCACCCTCAGAGTGAAGAGTTTCTTCCTTATATCTAATCTAAATCTACCCTCTTTCAGTTTAAAGCCATTACCCCTTGTCCTATCACTACATGCCCTTGCAAAAAGTCCCTCTCCAGCTTTCTTGTAGGCCCCCTTCAGGTACTGGAAGGCTGCTATAAGGTCTCCCCGGAGCCTTCTCTTCTCCAGGCTGAACAACCCCAACTCTCTCAGCCTGTCTTCACAGGAGAGGTGCTCCAGCCCTCTGATCATCTTTGTGGCCCTCCTCTGGACTCGCTCCAACAGGTCCATGTCCTTCTTATGTTGGGGGCCCCAGAGCTGGACGCAGTACTGCAGGTGGGGTCTCACGAGAGTGGAGTAGAGGGGCAGAATCACCTCCCTCGGCCTGCTGGCCGTGCTGCTTGTGATGCAGCCCAGGATACGGTTGGCTTTCTGGGCTGCAGGCGCACATTGCCGGGTCACGTTGAGGTTCTCATCAACCAACACCCCCAAGTCCTTCTCCTCAGGGCTGCTTTCAATCCATTCTCCGCCCAGCCTGTATTTGTGCTTGGGATTGCCCCRACCCCTGTGCAGGACCTTGCACTTGGCCTTGTTGAACTTCATGAGGTTCGCACAGACCCACCTCTCAAGCCTGTCAAGGTCCCTCTGGATGGCATCCCTTCCCTCCAGTGGGTCAACTGCACCACGCAGCTTGGTGTYATCGGCAAACTTGCTGAGGGTGTGCTCAACCCCACTGTCCTTGTTGCTGACAAAGATGTTAAACAGTGCCTGTCCCAATACCGACCCTTGAAGAACACCACTCCTCACTGGTCTCCGCTTGGACATTGAGCCGTTGAATGCAACTCTTTGAGTGTGACCATCCAGCCAATTCCTTATCCACCGAGTTGTCCATCTGTCAAATCCGTGTCTCTCCAATTTAAAGACAAGGATGTTGTGCGGGACAGTGTCAAATGCTTTGCACAAGTCCAAATAGATGATGTCAGTTGCTCCTCCTTTATCTACCAACGCTGTAGCCCCATCGTAGAAGGCCACCAAATTTGTCAGGCACGATTTGCCTTTAGTGAAGCCATGTTGGCTGCCACCAATCACCTCCTTATTTTCCATGTGCCTTAGCATAGTTTCCAGGAGKATCTGCTCCATGATCTTGCCGGGCACAGAGGTGAGACTGGCTGGCCTGTAGTTCCCCGGGTCTTCCTTTTTTCCCTTTTTAAAAATGGGGCTTATGTTTCCCCTTTTCCAGTCAGTGGGAACTTCACCGGATGGCCACGACTTCTCAAATATGATGGATAGTGGCTTAGCACTTTAATCCGCCAGTTCCCTCAGGACCCGCGGATGCATCTCATCAGGTCCCATGGACTTCTGCACCTTCAGGTTCCTTAGATGGTCTCGAACCTGATCTTCTCCTACAGTGGGTGGTTCTTCATTCTCCCAGTCCCTGCCTTTGCCTTCTTTGACTTGGGCGGTGAGGCTAGAGCACTTGCCGGTGAAGACTGAGGAAAAAAGTCGTTGAGTATCTCAGCCTTCTCCACATGCCAGGTAACCAGGTCTCCCGTTTCATTCCGGAGAGGGCCCACATTTTCCCTCGTCTTCCTTTTATCCCCGACGTACCTATAGAAACTTTTCTTGTTGCCCTTGACGTCCCTGGCCAGATTTAATTCTATCAGGGCTTTAGCTTTCCTAACCCAATCCCTGGCTGCTCAGACAGTTTCTCTGTATTCCTCCCAGGGTACCTGTCCTTGCTTCCACACTCTGTAGGCTTCCTTTTTGTGTTTGAGTTTGTCCAGGAGCTCCTTGTTCATCCACGCAGGCCTCCTGGCATTTTTGCCTGACTTCTTTGTTGGGATGCATCGCTCCTGAGCTTGGAGGAGGTGATCCTTGAATATTAACCAGCTTTCTTGGGCCCCTCTTCCCTTCAGGGCTTTGTCCCATGGCACTCTAYCAAGCAGATCCCTGAAGAGGCCAAAGTCTGCTCTCCTGAAGTCCAGGGTAGTGAGCTTGCTGTGCGCACTCCTTGGTGCCCTAAGGATCTTGAACTCYACCATTTCATGGTCACTGCAGCCAAGGCTGCCCTTGAGCTTCACGTTCCCCACCAGCCCCTCCTTCTTAGAGAGAACAAGGTCCAGCATAGCACCTATCCTTCCTGGTTCCTCTATCACTTGGAGAAGGATGTTATCATCGATGCATTCCAGGAACCTTCTGGATTGCTTATGCCCTGCTGTGTTGTCCCTCCAGCAGATACCGCGGTGGTTGAAGTTGCCCATGAGGACCAGGGCCTGTGAACATGAGGCTGCTCCTGTCTGTCTATAGAGGGCCTCATCCGCTCAGTCTTCCTGGTTGGGTGGCCTGTAGCAGACCCCCACCGTTAATGTCACCTGTCCCTGCCCTCCCTTTAATCCTGACCCATAAGCTCTCGGTCGGCTCCTCATCCATCCCCAGGCAGAGCTCCATGCACTCCAGCTGGTCGTTGACATAGAGGGCGACACCCCCTCCTYGTCTCMCCTGCCTRTSCTTCCTAAAGAGCCTGTATCCTTCCATTCCAACACTCCAGTCATAGGAGCCATCCCACCACGTCTCCGTGATGCCAGTAAGATCATAGCCCTGCAGGCGTGCGCATGTCTCTAACTCCTCTTGTTTATTCCCCATGCTACGTGTGTTTGCATAGAGGCATTTAAGTTGGGCCCCCGATGAAGCTGACTTAGTGGCTGGAGTGGCTGGAATTCCTTTGTGCTGCTCTTCAGGTGCTCTCCTGCTGACCTGTGTTCCTTCTCCAGGCTCTGGGCATCTATTGCTGGCACTGGCATCAAACTGGTAGGAGCGGGATGGATTGAGGTTCCCCTCCCCTAGCAACTGTAGTTTAAAGCCCTCTTCACCAGCTTGGCAAGCATATGACCAAAGATGCTCTTCCCCTTGTCTGACAGATGGACCCCATCAGCCCCCGGTAGACCAGGTTTCTCAAAGCGAGTCCCATGGTCTATTTGTTGATTCACCAGATCCAAGTGGCCCTTTCAAACCCCTTCCCTTTGACGGGGAGGATTGATGAGAAAACTACATGCGCTCCAGAGTCCCTTACCACCGCTCCCAGGGCTCTCTAGTCCTTCTTGATACTCCTTAGACTGCTCCTGGCTGTATCACTGGTGCCCACGAGAAACAACAGCAGCGGATAATAGTCAGTGGGCTGTACGAGGCTTGGTAGTCTCTCGGTGACATCCCTGATACGAGCTCCCGGTAAGTAGCACACCTCTGTAGAGGGTGCGTCAGGTCGGCAAGTGGGTGCCTCCGTACCTCTCAGAAGAGAGTCACCTGCTGCTGTCACCCATTGCCTTTCTCTATTTTCATCTGATCTTGACCATCTTAAGAACCTAGTGCACTGTGTTTGCCTGGTGTGTATTTACAGTGAGTTAGCCTTGCCCTATGCATTTTTTAGTTTCAAACGTAGCATAAACAAACTTCTTTTTACTTTGTGAGATTTCAGCTGTTTCCATTTACAGTTTATAATTTCTTCATAGAGAGGTTTCTTTTACCTTATACTTTATTCAAGCTTTTCTTGACAGCTGTAGGTAAATACTGTATTTGCTTATGCATCATTTACAGCTGTTACTTTATGTTTGGGAGGATCAGTTCAAACTATGAGATACGCCGTGTGACATTATTCCTGGTTTTTCACTGACTGGATGCTGTAACTGTTTATCAGTTACATTTGTTTCCACCTGAGACAAAAATTATTTGTCCTCAGCATAAATTATTGCCCTGATTATTAGTTTTTGTTTACAGATGGGAATTTGCTTTTACTATGTAAATAATACTCTGCTCTGATAAAGATGGCTGAGCCAAAATAAAACCTTTTCCCAGGTTTTATCTACCATATTCTCTGAAACACTACTGAAACACCGTGCTATATCTTGGATAGCTTAACGTTAGATATCTTGGATAATCATCTTAGTTGATACGGGATGGTAGCGATAAAGAAAAGGTATTTTACTTTTTATCTTACAGGTGGGTTTTGGTTTTTTTTTAGACTATGTCTGATGTGGATATTGGTTTCTTAAGAAGCTGACTGTTAAAGATAGTTGATTCTGCTGGGATGATAAATGAAAACGTACTGTATCTTTTATAAGATCAACTAGGTAGAATGAGATTAAAATTTGAAGTGTGTGGAATACAAGACTTAAATGTGTGCTAATGTGATCTTTTTTGGGTTTTGATTTTGTTGAGTTTTTTTGCTGATGAGCTTGTACTCACTGGAAGAACCTTGCTAGCGTTCAGATAAACGTTGAAACATTCTATGGTAGTGGTGACACTGGCTACAGCTTCCCTATTGCCAGCATGTTTAAAGCTGGGAAGACTCATGATTTTTGACAGGTGTAGCAAAATCATTGCTGATATAGTCATCTTAATATTTCAGTTATGTGGAGATTAAAAGATAAGATTTCTCAGATGTTTTTGCTAATAATGATTAAAACAAAGTAGTTTTTCATTATCTTTCATATGATTTAATGGCGATTAGAGGGAATAATCCAAATTTGTTTGGGATTTAAAAATTAACCATTTCTGCTTGCAGCATTTTAGGAGATTGGAAATTTGAATCGGCTGCTATCCAGTTAAGATTTTCATAGCTTCTTTAAGATGAATTCTGGGTTTCCAGCTTCAGTTATTTTAAAGGTATTGACAAGTGATACCTTGTTTTTAATTTTCTTCTCATCCTGTGGTGGAGCACAGTAAGGTTTTCCAGCATAATCATACAATCATAGAGTGGTTTGGGTTGGAAGGGACTTAAAGCTCAGCCATGGGCAGGGATACCTTCCACTAGATCAGGAATAATAATAATGATGATAATAATAATAATAACAATGATTAGTCTTCTGTATCAGGCTCTAATAGAATAAGAATGCACTCGAAGCTCACTTGCTTGAGCTGAGATACACAGAAAGCTTAGAAAGCAATGAAAAGAGGGGAATACAGGTATGTGGATATGTAATATTTCTCTAATGTTGGTAAGGCTCAGGAACATGTGTAGTTTGGTGTTGTTATTCCTCTTCTTTGAGCTGTGTTTGTCCCATGTACAATCGCAGCTGAGACATAAAACATTTAGAAGTTCTGAAGTTTTAAAAGTTTACCTTGCTGGACCATTTGCTAAATTTAAAGAGTTGAGTTGCTGGTGTAAGAACAACAGCTTGATTAAATAAAGAAACATCTGAGGAGATGACACCACTGGCTTTCCATGAGTAGGTTTTGCTAGAAGAAAATTAATGAGTATGTTTATTGCAAAATTCACATAGAAAATGTCAGTCATAATGTATGCTTTAGTTATAAGTGTAATTGTACTATTCATTTTGTTAAACTGTGACCTGCTTTGTTTGTATGTATCTGCTTTAATGGAAAACTGCATTAATACCCTGCTGTGAAATCATGACTTCCCTTGGGCTAATCAGATGATCTCTCAGGAATAACTTAAAAATACTGTGTTAAAAGGAGCTGCTGGCACATTTCCCTTTTAAATACTAATAGCCTTTCCAAACAATAGCCAAAATAAGACGCAAGATGGAAGCAAATGGAAGCTTGTACATTTTTGGAGAGACAGGCATTGTTATCCTTTGTTTTGAAATGCTAAGATTTTACTCTTTCCAGAAGAAGCCTTTCTCCATTCTAGCTCTTGCGAAATTCTGCAAGGGCACTGTATAATAAATACAGGACACAGCAAGACAAGCTAAGTTGCCAAACATCTAAATAGGTGGTAGGTGGGCAGAAATATCCTTGAAGTTGCTGGAAGCTGAGTGCCCAGGGGTACTGAAAACAGAATTTCTAAGTTTGAAAATATTGGTCACAGTGGGTTTCAGTGTATTGCCTTCATATTCAGCATGACACACGTCTGAAAACCTGTCTTTGATTCTATCTCTGCATGTCGGCATTCTGCAGTACTACTGCGTTTTTCCAAGTTATTCTCACTTGAGCTGTTTGCTTTTTTACAGTAAAAAGAAGCAGTGCAAGAATGTTTGAAATCTTTCAAACAGAAGTTTCTAACATGGCATATACTTCTACCATTTGTTTCTGGGTGCTTTTTAAGATTATGCAATTTAACATGCTAGAATTATCCTCTGCCAAAAAAATTCAGCATTTCTGGATTTTGTATTTTCTAAAGAAGAATTTTTTGTGGTTACCTGACAGGGTATGTTCAATGAACATTTCTGTTTTCTAGAGCTGGAGCCATTTATAGTACGAGTCCCACCTGCTTTCCATTAGAACTTGAATTGATAAATTATTTACATGCTTTTGGAAAAAATCTAGTTTATCTTACAAATTCTTTCCTCCCCCTTAATGCACCAGAAAATGGGTTTAATTAGAGCCCTATGAACTTACTGGTTCTTTATCTTAGCTGCCATCCTTACTAGGGATTTTTATTTAGTTTACTCCATTTCCCATGTGACGTGCTGAAGTGATATATTATAACTGAATGTGAGTTGACCATATATGAGGGAATAGTGAAATGTCATTGTCTGAATATAAATGGAAGATATTTGAAACTGTCCAAGAGCAATGCCTGTGTTTAAACGGATGCTCTGAAACATGGAGCACTGCCACAATAATATGGCTGTCTGTTAAAGGACATCCTTGTGTGGTAAAATTCTAAGTCACTTAATATTAGAAGAATGAAGACTGGGAAGCAGCCCCAAGCCCATTAATGGCATATCTTCAAAGCATGTCTGGGATAAAGCCCATTAAAGGCATCTCTTCAAAGCATGTCTGGCATAGTTGGATTCAGAATGTGAGAACTTGGTCTCAGAATAAAATTCTGATAAATTTTTAAGCAGGAAGAGTGGTTTGGGACAGGAGGTGTGTCATGCAGCTCCCCAACCAAAAGAAGTCCAAGACTTAAAAACTGAGTCTTAAGTCAACTAATACAAACTGAGGAATTAGCTCTTATTTATATGAAGTCCATTGATGAATTAATGAGATGGAGTTTTAGTGATTTTTCTGCATGCTCTAGGCACGACTGTTAAAATACTTACTGTCTTGAGTCTTTCCTTGCAGTATGATGGTGAAGTAAATTTGTTCTGTTACCTGCAAAAAACCAGACAGTTTGAGAACCCTCACAGAGTGGGACCAGCACACAAACATAACAGTTTGCCTTCTCTCCAGTGCTCTGCACTATTGTTCTGCTCAACATTAAAGAGATGCTGGTGTCTGCAGCTCTCACTGAGCTGGACAGAAGGAAGGGTCCTTCCACTTCTGAAAACTACAGTGGCTTTCTCTGTCCTGTGGTCATGCTCGGTCATTCATCAGAGATCCTATGCACAGGGTGACTCCCACCTGTCTCTTTTGATTTTGGGCTTTGGATCTGCTTAATCACTTCTTACTTGATGTTCATTTATGCACATTTTCCTATGCACATTTCATTTTGTTCAGGAAACAAGCTGTACTGTTGTTTGAAAAACAAAAAAGCAAGGTTTACATGGGGAAAAAAGGTGAGAAAGCATGACTCTCGTCTGGCAGGTTACAGCCTTTCTCAGTAAGATGGAGGGAATCCTGGGAACTGCTCTTCTGTTTCACATATTTTAAAATAAATATGTAAACTGTGATTTCTGTATTGCAGCTTCCAGCAGATGAAGAGAATACTTTTCAAAAGCCTTTATTGTTGTTACTAAATAGAGTGAAGTTGCTCATCATAGAGGTGGAACGTTAAGAAACTAAAGAAAGCAAAACAATGGCTGATTTGGAAATATAACTTGAGTGTTTCCATTCTTTCTCCTTCTGAGGTTGTACTTACATATGTTTGAATACCATCCAGTAGGCGATAAGTAACACTTTTTCTTCACTTTTTGCTATATGCATAATATGTACCACTTTAACAGTATTGATAAATTGAAATTTTAATAGGTAAAATAACTTCAAATCTCATTCTCTGCAGAACCCACTTAACCATTTGGTACTTTTGATGTACTTAGCAAAGAAAACGGCATACTTTTGGAACTGCTTTTGTAGAAATGCAGGCTGCAGCTGGACACTACCATGCAGATAAAGGAGCAAATGTAGAATGATGATGTCCTGATGTAGCTGCGCTAATAACTCCTCAAGGTAATTCACTGCTTAATGTCTCCTGCAAAGAAGAAATGTGATGGGGGGATAGGCCAGTTCATTATAGTAAGGGAAGTTTTCTCAGCTGTGCTGTCCTAGTGATGCCTGTAGAAGTAATCCTGCTGTGCAGCACAGCAGCAGGAGGTTTGGGAGAGTTGAGAATGTCAGCTGTGCCTCCTGAGATGAAACAGGTACATCTGAACATAGTTAAACTTCAGCCTTTATAAAAGAGAGAAAGATGGTGTGCTCAGAAGGGGGAGGGTTGGGTTGTTTGATGAGCTAGATCAGGGTATGCTGGAAGATAACATCTGTCCAGTTGAATGTGATTTGCTTTGATCTGAGTTTTTGGGGGAGTTTACAGAGACTACTTGGGGGGAATATGTCTAGGAAACTTTCCCTTTAGGTTCTGTCAGTTGAGTAAGACCTTTAAAACAGGAAAACCTAGCAAGGCTGTGTTTCAGTGTGTTTTTTTCAGCACTTTCAGTTCTAGCTCGACCACATTAGGGCAGGTGGGCGGGAAAGTAAACTGAACTTTAGGGAAACAATACGTCAGGTAGTAATTACACGCAGGATTAGAATGAGTAAGAGTTTCCTAATGAAAAGATGTTTTGCAAGTAGTTTCACTTAACAAACAGACTGCTTTGTCTCAAGTATTTTCTGTCAGTGTATTGATGTATTGGCGTCTGTCTCTCACTGATCCATACCCTGTGAGTGAGTTGTACTATCCAGATTGCAAATAAAAAGCCAGTCATTTTCTCATAGCTATAGGCCCACTTGCCAAGCTGTTTGTATTATCAGGTGTTACTCTGTTGAAGTTTCAAACACAGTTCCTGGTCTCCTCTCCAGGAGATGAGTAATTTTTGGAAGATTTAGGATGGAAAATAAGGCCAGTGGAATGTGAGGTAAGTTGTATCTACAGGAGAGATGCATAAACAGTTGAGAAGCTGTTTAAGATTTTCTGTATATAAAGTTTGAGAGAAAACAAGGTACAATCTTGTGTTGCTCATGATCAAGTTTGAGGAATATAAAGAAATACTTAACTTCATAATCTATCCACATCTCTGCCATTCCTAATGAGCCCGCTCTCCTAAATTAAAGGTACCGTGTATGTAATTTGAATATATCTTATTATAATAGAATCTTCTCTTTGCTGTTCTTAGGTTTAGCAACTGTAATTTAGATTTCATATTTCTGTCTGAAGTTAATTGTTATTCTCATAGTTCAGGAGAAGCTGCCAATGGATGCCTAATCAAGACAATGCAAGCTAAATTATGCTTCATGTCAGTTAATCTTAATTTTTGTGCCAATGTTCAGAAGAGATCCATACCATCCCATAAACAAGAACAGCATTATTTCTTTGGGGAAATTGTAGTGTACATGAAATGAGATTTTTGGAGTGAAAATTTCTTCTGGCCAAAAGCCACAGTACTTTGCTTTCACTCTTACTATTTTAAAATTGTGCACTTTTGGCAACCATTTAAATACATCTTCCCAACATAATAATTTTCCATACACATTTTTCCCCAGAATGACAGTTAGGGATTGGGAATAAAAAGTGTTATTTTAGGACATGGTTGGGGGGAAAGAAAGAAATACTGAATTATACAGAAGTTAAGCAAAATACTAGTGCACAGTATATACAGAAAACAAATCCAAAGCGTGATAGCTGGTATTGGCACCCATGAAAGAATTCCAGACCCCCTTTATAAATGAGCAGGACTGTGTTTGCTCTGGTAACAGGCTTCAAGCCACACAGAAAATAGAAAGCTGTCAGGCATCCACAGCACTCAGACAAACATCTCCTGAAGAAAACAAAATGCTTCTGTCTTCCTGTGGTACGTTCTCAGTCACCTTTATTACAGCATATGTTGGCTCCAGTATCTGTAGGAGCACAAATGAGCAATCATGAATTCATGTCGGGGGGCGGGATGTGTTTAAAAATGTAAGAGTTCCAAATTGTTTCCAAGGATTAAATATAATCCATATTGACAGGAGAGTAAATAATAACAAGTAAGCCCCAAATAATGAGATCTTCCAGCCATTATTAACCTGAACTGATTTTTACCAGCTCTTCAAAGTGGATTTGAAACTGTTTCATGTCAATCTTAATGAAAGATTAGAGCGTTGATCCTTTTCATTGTCACAATGGCTTAATATGGCATGTGTGAAAATCTTAATGAACTATTGAGCATCAGAGTTCAGAAACCTGAGGAAGTCACAGAGTAAAAACCACAGTGGTGCAGATACTGTTGACTACTAGTGTGGAAAGCAAAGATTTCAGAAAAATCATTGTCAGGCTTCAAAAACAATTTGAAGTGTTAAACCAAATGAGATATACTTCATGCTGTTATAGAAAGTAAAAATTTCTTCTGATGCCCTACCATAATTTTTCAGGTTACCTCTCAGTGGAGCATGGCAGACAGTTTACCCTTGAGATGACAAGTACAAGTCATTATGGCTCCAGACAGGCCAAATACAGAATTCTTCTCCTTCAGAGAACTCCATCAGGAGCTTTATTCATTTTGATACGTAGCTGTATTTTGTTTTTCTTCAGTATTCTGTTTCCATCTGTCAAATTACACTATGTAAAGCTGATGACGTTGGGTCTGGCATTGCAGAAAGTTGTTTTTGTCAAACTAGGGGGAGGTGCCAAGCAATTTGAAACTGTTCTTAGTGCAACGAATAACTCTTAAAAAAGCCAAAAGATAGTGCTGAGGCAGCACTGAAGTTCTCAAATGATTCTTGTGGCTGTGTAATTTCCTAACGTCACAAGGCTGAGAGAGGAGCCAGTGCTAAAGTTTCTGTGGAGCATCTCTGCTGGGACAGCTTTTGTCTAAGTGTTCATTCAGCCACACAAGAGCATTTCTAATTTGTTCAGGCGTTCTGAGATTTTATCTAGCTGCTTTTTCAACTTCCCTGCCCCGCCTCCTCCCCCCTGCCAGTGCACATTCTAGTGTAAGGAATATGACCTCATTGCCCCTTCAGTGCCTCATGTTCTTTTGGGCATTGCAGAGTAGCTCTTCCACTCCCAGCTGCTACAGTTTTGTGGTGTTTATTATTTTGTTTGTTTGGCATTTATACTGAAGATACCACAGCAGCTTGTTTATAATTGTCCTGCATATTGCACAGTTCAAGTAAATGGTAAACCCCCTTTTCTCAATATCTGATGGTCAAACTTGGTATTACCACTGTGACTTTGTCACGTGAAAGCCAGTCAGAAAGCCACAGCAACTTAATTTTTGAGATGGATATTCCTGTGGCATTTTGTAGTTCCTGGGAGAAAGACCCAGGCTACAGTTTTTGGCTGCCATACACCCTATGTTCTCCCTGCCACAGAGGACAGGATTTAGTTGCGATTATTAATCCTCTGCTTCTCCCACTCTTGTATCAGTGATATTTGGATCAGTGTATTTGTGTCATTAGAAGTAGGTGCCCCAGTTAGCAATCTTAACTGCCCTGCTGAGTTGTTGAGATGAGTTCATGTCCTAATGATTATTCTGCAAATAGTACATTGGTTTCAGACAAACTGTGTGACTAAGGAAGCTGGGCAGTATGTAGAACGAATGAAAGCTCTTTCCTTTCTGGTCACTTTAGAGAACTGTAGTTTTGTAGTGCAGGAAGGAACTGAGTGCTTTGTTGGTAGAAATTGCCAGCTCCTTTGAGGAGATTGGACTGTTGACTGCTTTGAAGGACTGTTGATTTTAAGTCAGTAGCTACCGACAATTTAGACAGCTGTAAAATCTTCATCCATAGTTGTAAAGTTCACAAAATATTTCGTATCTGATGGTCTGTGACTGATACGACTTTCGGATGCACATCAGAGATTGTACCAGAGATGAGTCTTGTCCTTCCTGTCACAATCACAGCTTTCTCACCTCTTGCCTGGACTGCAGTAAGGCAGGCTGTGTTAGCACCCTTCCTTGCTCAGATAATGAGGAGTTGGGAGTTTATTGGCAAAGTGAATGGAAGACTTAATCCCTACTGGTTTCTGAATGGAAATTAATGCATTTGTCTCATAAAGCCTTTTCTTAGAGGCTATCGTACTCTGTTCCAACTCTCCCGTACACTATCAGTGGAAGCTCTTAAGGTCGAACACTTTGAAATCTGAAACAGAAATGTCTGCAGACTTTAATGTTCACCTCTCAGTTTTGTTCAGAATGGTTTGAATTTGTCAGTGCTTGAGATGCAATATAAGGGTGACATAATAGCATGGACCAGAATTCCAGCTGCATGAGTGTATGACTCTTACTAACCAGTGGTTTATCTTGGTGAGATTATAAAGTCTGAGCCAGACAATTGCAGGCCTCATTTCCACAGCGTGGGGTGGGGGTTCTTTCTCTAGCCAGTACTAAATTACCATGCATCAGGCTCATGTGGTTTAGTGACCGGACTATGCTTAGAGTCTTGGTATGCATGATGCTATGTGTCAGTCTTATAAGCCATAATCTGTTCAGATAGTCCTATTTCACCTATGTGTGAGACACTGTGTTTTTAGTTATGCACTCTGTCTGTGAGATGATGGCCTTGGGATGTGAATTGACACCTAGATTCAACAAGCCATTTCAGTAATTCAACTGGAGGGTCTGTTATGAAAGCTAAAGCCCAGTTAGCCTGTGTACAGTTAMTTGAAGTGTGATTTTTAAAAGAAAAAAACCAACAACCCAGTCAGTTAGTAAGCAGTTCTGTCTGGTTGCCAGTTCAGTGTAGTGTTCAGAAAGGGCTGGCTTTGAGCTGGTTTCATTTGCGTGCTTTTGTCTGGTGGCACTGGATACTGTTGTCGTCTTCAGAAATAAAGTTCTTCCCTTCTTACCCTTCTTGATGATTGCTTGTTATCTCACCTCAACAATCTTGCCAAAAGAGCTATTCTTTGCCTACCTTTGTCATTTCTTTTTCTAGTACATCTTCCTTGATTTTCATGCCTTTGTAAATGGCCTGCGTGCCCCATTTACTGTATTGTATTAATGTATTAGCCATTTTGTTAATGCTTACACAAGGAAGACATTTGCACGTTGCACAAAAAACGCTGTGAATAAACTTCTATCTAAAGTTACATATCATTAATAGTATTTGTGATTTCTATGTATACATAATACAATACAATAGCAATACTTTTGTGGCAGGTCGTATGAGGTAATGAATTAAATTTGTCATGCACTTTGGATCAGTGTGCATGCAAAATTAATAATAAACCATTCAGGCAGCTGGTAATATTTTTTGAAGATGTTATGTTCCTTTTTTCCCAATATATGTGGATTTTCCCTCCACATTGTGTATTTATTTGAAGCTTCACGGAGGCAATATTAAATGCTGGACCACTTGTATGTTTTGGTCACATATCGTCTGATCTTTGAGTCAGGAAACGTGGTACTTCTAAAGATGTTATTTTAAGGTCTTTAATTTCTTTTTATATTTCTCAGTGATCCTTAGAACTCTAAAAATTCAAATATAAAATGGTTTTAATTGTTCATGGAACTCACTTTTACAAGATATAGCTCTCATGTAGTTGTCATGATCAGTGTTAAGTATAATCAGCTTTAGTATAGAACACCCTTCAATCTTCACACCAGCCAGTTAGTGAAAAAATGGATTAAGATCCATCCTTTAGTCTTCCATCTATCCTTCCTGTAAGCGCCTAGGCTGTTCAGTTTACTTGGAATGTTAGCAGATTGACTCACTAGAAGACCGAGAATTATATATGCCTGATGCAAGGGGTAGAGGGTACACTGTGAAAAAGTTTGCAACTGAGAAACTTCCCTGCTAGTTGCCTTTGATCGTGGACATGGTGATGATGTTTGGCAAGATAAATGTTCTGATAGCTGTCACCTTGGCTCCTTACAGCACTGAAGGTGAAAGTTAGTGTCTTAAATTGCATCCTGTCAATCACTGCTCTTTGCAAGGAATGTTCTGGTTTGTATGTCCTCAGCTTAAAAAACCAGCATATTTTATTGTATGCCACTTTCATTTTCTAGTTGGTCCAGGGATTTAGATTATTGTGGAGAATAAAACCGTTTTGAGAAGACAAATCTCAGCATGAACAGCTGTTGCAACAGAATAGAGATAGATGTACACAGATGAATAGCTCCGTGATACAACTTGGGCAGCAGATGCCACATGTCTGGGTTGTTAAGAGCAAGCTTGTTGGGGAGTTACTGGGTAGTGGACTGTGCCTTCTAAATAAAATGACAGTGTAAAGTCAAGATGGCCATCAGCCTGCGTGTTCTGTGGAAAGGGTGTGTAAACTCAGCTTCTGTGAGGAAAACCAAGAAAACTTTCAAGAGTTGAAAGAAATCAGAAGAGAATGTAACTGAGTCATTCAGTCTTCCAAAATACAGCTGAAACTGTACCATATGCTATGTATCGTGACTCAAGTTCTAATTATTTATTTTGAGTAAAATTCAGGATTAGTGCAAGGTGGACATGCATTCATGGAATTTGACGGACTTGCATTCATTCCCACACAATTGACTTTAATCCAGCCACTCAAATGATTGTAGATGTTTTATGGAATTGGTAACAGTAAGTCATAAATCTAGATCAAGAGCCCTGAGGTTGCTTGTACAAATTTGTTTTATGGCAGTGATGAAATTGCTCTGCCAGTGCCTTTGTAAGAGAATTCTTTTAAGGCTAAGCTAAACTAGTTAAATTCCTTGTAGTTGGGTATTACTTGTCAAAACCTAACCCCATGCCTGGCAGTCTTGCTGGCATGCCCAGTGGAGAGAGGAAGGGCTAAGAAAATACAAAATTCCAGTTAGTTTTTTTATATTAAGTAGCTGTTTCTCCTGGGTTGAATATTTGCACTTTACACATGAAACATCCATGTGTAGTGGGTATCCCTTGGATGCTAAAATCCTGTTTAAAAGTTACTCCTTTCTAATGGGGAAGTCTAAAGAAATACTGCGGCTCACAGCTTAGACAGGTGTACTCTTCGCTGCGTAAAAAACTGGCTGGACGGCCGGGCCCAGAGAGTTGTGGTGAATGGAGTTAAATCCAGTTGGCGGCCGGTCACGAGCAGTGTCCCCCAGGGCTCAGTTTTGGGGCCAGTCTTGTTCAATATCTTTATCAATGATCTGGATGAGGGGATTGAGTGCTCCCTCAGTAAGTTTGCAGATGACACCAAGCTGGCTGGGAGTGTTGATCTGCTCGAGGGTAGGAAGGCTCTGCAGAGGGACCTGGACAGGCTGGATCSATGGGCTGAGGCCAACTGYATGAGRTTCAACAAGGCCAAGTGCYGGGTCCTRCACTTYGGCCACAACAACCCCATGCAACGCTACAGGCTGGGGGAAGAGTGGCTGGAAAGCTGCCTGGCAGAAAAGGACCTGGGGGTGCTGGCTGACAGCTGGCTGAATATGAGCCGGCAGTGTGCCCAGGTGGCCAAGAAGGCCAACGGCATCCTGGCCTGTATCAGAAATAGTGTGGCCAGCAGGAGTAGGGAAGTGATCGTGCCCCTGTACTTGGCACTGGTGAGGCCGCACCTCGAATACTGTGTTCAGTTTTGGGCCCCTCACTACAAGAAGGACATTGAGGTGCTGGAGTGTGTCCAGAGAAGGACAACGAAGCTGGTGAAGGGTCTGGAGCACAAGTCTTACGAGGAGCGGCTGAGGGAACTGGGACTGTTCAGTCTGTAGAAGAGGAGGCTCAGGGGAGACCTTATTGCCCTCTACAACTACCTGAAAGGAGGTTGTAGCRAGGTGGGTGTTGGTCTCTTCTCCCAAGTAACTAGCGATAGGACAAGAGGAAATGGCTTCAAGTTGCGCCGGGGGGGTTTAGATTGGACATTAGGAAAAATTTCTTTACTGAAAGAGTGGTTAAACGTTGGAACAGGCTGCCCAGGGAAGTGGTGGAGTCACCATCCCTAGAAGTATTTAAAAGACGTGTAGATGAGGCGCTTAGGGACATGGTTTAGTGGGCATGGTGGTGTTGGGTTGATGGTTGGACTCGATAATCTTAGAGGTCTTTTCCAACCTTAATGATTCTATGATTTCTTCTTGCATCTTTTCTTACTTGATCCAGTTGAAGATGCTTGGATTTGATAATTAAAGACTAGTCTCTGTATGGCTGCTCTGTGGGCATTTGGAAAGGATAGGTGCAAAAGAGAACCAATGTATGTGAAGCAGGTATTAAATATTCTTCATGTGTTACATGTCTCCAGTATATCTCCATGTGATTCGTAGAAGGAATGGAGCATGGCCCTAGGGAGGATGAAGGGAAAGTTTTCATATGCTACCTGAGAAATTGTTTGGACAGCCTTTCACACAGTAGTGCTGTAAAAACTGCTTGGCAAGCTTCAGCTGAGCTTCTGGAAACTGCAGCATTGCCATGAAAATCCTATTCAAATGACATGAGTGAACCCGAAGGTCTTTTTTAATATAAATCAATATGTTTAAGAATGAAAAGACACTATAAATACTGATAGTACACTGAATCTTTTGCCAAAATAACATATTGCTTGTGTTTCTTTTAAGCTGCCTAATTAAATACAGATATAAAATGACTGGTGTGATTAATAATCGAGCACGCTGTATCAGACAGTGTACATTCTCTGTAGGGTGCTTCATCTGGTCAACACTAGATTCAGTTTCAAAGGACACGCTCTGAAATACTACAAGAGTTGCAGGTTTTTTCTTGCTAGAAGTTGTTATTGGACTGTTTTGTCTGGAAAACTGTGGCAGTTATGTGACCCTCAAAGGGAAAATAGATGCATCAGTGTGGTAGCTCTCCTTATGTACGTAAGTCATGAGTGAAGATGTATAAAGTAGGTGTGAACATCAATAGCATATGACTATGAAGAGAAGCAGTGTGCCTGTGAAAAAGGAGTGCTCTTGGCCTTTAGAACCTCATCAGCTGTTTAAAAAATAACCTCTGCACTGAAATATAAGTGGTCATGGCCCTATTGCTAGGAAATATAGGATGGAAAGGAAATATCTGGTCCTTAAACTTTTATGAAAGATTACTTGGTAACTAAAGTACTGGACTATTAATAAAATGTTTGGAAAGCATTTTTATCTGGCAGTGTTATCCCCAACAACGAAGTAAATGTTGGAAGAGCAGTACTAGATGAAAACTGGTTTTGGTTTCTAACAGTGCTCTAGCAATGGAATTTGTAATTTCCCTCCTCTTTATCTTCATGCATATTTTCTGTCTTCACCTCTTACGTTATTCTGACTTCAGAGACCACCTTTGACTTTTCACATTCCTTTTCCTTTACACGTAGGCTGGTGTAAATTTCTGATACTTGAACAGGACTCTAAAGGCAACACATTCAAAAATAATGAAGGCAAATATTAACAAAAATTCAAAAGCTTTCTGGTGGTGAGGTTTTTATATTTCTTTTTTTTTTCAACATAGTGCATCCATTGTATTCATTGACAAGAGAAGTTACTAAAACATAATCATAAAGACTCTAAAATAAAGGTTAGTGTTTATTAAGAGTAATGGGAAACTTTATAAGTACTTTAGAAAGACTAACATAAAAGATATGAGTTTTCAGGATTTTTGTTGTAAACTGACCATGATTGTGAGCAGTCAAAAAAATTCTGCCTTATAGACTTAATCTATACTTGTTTTTTAGTGTTTTTCTTCAAAGTTTGCCCAGCATAGTGGGCGTTTCTAAAGAAAGCATAGGAGTTAGTTCTACCATGAATCAGAGCCAGAGCACTAATTCTTGTGTTCTTCTTCTCTCAGAAAACCTCTTGAATAAAACAAGTGACCAAACATGGCAGGAGCTGATACCCAGAGTAAACTTCTCTCTACTCTCTTTTAAAGAAAGAAAATAAGAATTGGTTTTTTTTTTTTTAAACTGCAGAGTAATTGCAATAAATAATAGAGAGTCTCTGATGCATTCATTAAATTCAAAATACAAATGGAAGTAATTTATTATACACAAGGAACAAAACAAGAGGAAATGTGTAAATGTCAGAAATGATGCAATATGACTTCACTGTCCTTGAACATCAACTGAGTTTAATTAAGTGTGAGGCTACTCCAGAAATTGCCAAGGTTCTTCAAATGTTTCTTGTTTTCAGCCAGGTGAATTGTTCGAGTTATTTTCTGATTTCACATGGTGTAGAAAAAGAGCAATCGAGTTGGAGTAGCTCTTAACAAATCTCAGTGGTACCAGTCTGGCTGTGGCTTCTTGCTGTGGTGAAAATCTCAACCTCTCAGTTTTAATATAGCTGACTAGTACTGATGCACCTGTGTAGGCCACCATGCTACAACTAATGACGGCTGCTCCAAGGTTGCACTGAGATGTGTTGGAAGGATTGTTCATTGCATCAGCTTTTCTACCCCAGCTATGCATCTTTAAGGAAAGACATGTTTGGTGTCACTGGCATGGAAGAGCTCAACTGGAATTTCAAAAGCTGAAGGACATGGTGACCTGCAGCGTAACTGGTATTCGGACAGTTTTACGGGAAAGAATAGCTTAAGATACAGATTAACTTCTGTGCTCAATCTCTATTGCCGTAACTGAAGAAAATGTTTTAGTATATAACACCTTGAGAAGGCAATGCTGAATTTTTTTCTTTAGATCTTCTGGCATCATAAGTAAACTGGTAATTACGCCTGGCTACTCTTCTAGGTATGGGCACAACACTGCTCTTTGGAAATTCGTCTATTAGTTTTTCAGCTGATAAGATAGCTTCAATCTAAACAGAACAGGTCAGATGAAGTCTTGCTTCTTAAAATACATATATAGATTATGTTATCTAACATAAATAGAATATCATGTCATAAATAAATAAAATATACCACTTCAAATAGAACCAAGGGGCAAATCTCATTAGTCATATAAAAGGAAGCAAGTCAGAACTGACATGAAAAATAGGAAAGAAAAAAGCAAAACTGAATAAAGTATCTGAATTCCCCCACAATGCATTCTGCAATGTATTTGCTGATGCAGAATTGCCCTAATATTGAGCTAAATGGATTGCTTTTTGTTACTCAGTTATTCAGATGTGCTATACAATGTGTGAATGCTAAAATGCAATGTTGAAGCAGAGTTGCCAGTAAATTTCACTAGTTACCTAGTTGTGGTTGGTATCTGACAACATAAATATGAATCACAAAATATGATTCTTTTGCACGTGTGTCTGAATAAATGCAGATGTTTGGCAGCAGGAGCATCACAGACCCCAAACATACAGTCACAACAGAACATCTTTTGTTGAGCAATAAATGAAATCTTACTTCTTCCATTTGCACCAGATACAACAGCTGCAGCTGGTGTCGAAGTGTTGCTAACCAGGGCGATCATTCAGAAGAAGGAAGCAAATGCTTTGCCTTTTTTCTTGGTGCTTCAAAATGCGTATAGCCATGAATGGACAGCTCTGCTTTGTAAGCGCATGCTTAGTGCAGAGCTCAGAACAGTAAGAGGGCTACATGCTCCATAAATGAGAGAGGAAGTGTTGAGTTTATGCAGCACACATACTTTACATTTGTTTGCCCTAATCAGTAGCCAGAATAGTGCTTCAAACACCCAGAGTATTACAATTCTGAAAGATTTCTTGTAGCATTTCCCACTGCTGGCATTTTAAGGAAGTTTGCATTGAAATATAGGTTCACTATGGTATTTTTGTGCTTTTAATATTTGAAACCTAAGTCTTTATCAAGTCTTCTGTTGCTTCTCTGTTAAAACATTGAAGAAGGCGTAGCGTGTCCTATTTGTTCATGTGTCAATATCAAACTGCTTCAACAGCGCAGTGGCTAGGTTATTGTCTAGAGCAGTGGTGTCCAACCTTGGTTCTGGGGTGGGCGAAGTTCCTTAAGAATACCCAACAGGGTGTAAGTCACACCCTGCCCCTCTCATGTGGCTGGATTTGCTTTTATCACCTGACCGTGAACACACGCGGATGTAAGTGATGTCTGTCTGTGGACCACACAACAGTACGTGTCCCGCCATGACTTGTGAGGAACTTGGGAAATGGTTCAACGTGGAATGAGACCAATGGCTGAATGTCCTGTTCTGAGCTGCAGTGGCCAGCAAACCACTGATGAGGCAGTACCACCTTACAGCTGTCCTAATGAACGTGTGATGGATGTTTTTAGCAAGGTTTCATCTTCGATGAATGTGTTCATCTGTGTAACAGATGCAAATATACATTTCCCTGCCCTGAACTATCACCAAAGACAGGTTTTATACCCTTCTAACAAAGCATCGACAACTTTTTATTGTGTCCAGCTGACAGAAGTATATTTCAGTGAAACAGTATTATATCACAATTTATGTATTTGATTGGGTATATTAAATAACCCCAAGAAGCTTGCTGCTAATACAATATTACTATTTCATCCTGCTCTAATTTATATATTTGTCTTTAACATCAGTATTTGATTTGAATCTCATTGACATTATCATTTGTCAGGAACTAATTCTGATGATCTTCGAATTCATCTGTTCTTTGTGCATTGGTCTCAGTGAAGACCATCATAGAAGGAGTAAAGGTTTGATCCCTGCAGTATACTTACACAATTATACACATCTGTGTTACAAGCATTTCAGCAAATATGTGGTGCGGGCTGCATTCTGTAATGCCACTGTCTGAATTCATAAAACATATTTTCTTAAACCTTATTATATATGAAAATTGAAAAGAAAACTGGTGGATGAGGTATAAAATAGAATCAGCAACAGTTATCTAGATGAAACATTTTTACAGAAGTGTCTGTTTTGATAAATGCTTCATAAATAAAATGAACAGTGGACTGATGGGTTCTGTGAGTGAACCTCCTCGAGGTTTATAATTCTGAAAGCATTTGGTATTGGCATAACCTGGCTCCCATCAGTCAGTGATAAAACTTTTGAATCAGAAGAGGTAGCAGAATGAACCATGACCCGAATGCTTCAAAAATCCTGCTCGTTGCGGGATTTTGTCTGTCTTAGTCCTCCCAGTCCTTCAGTTTAGAAGGTTTTATCACTCCTTTTTAAAAGAGCAATTGTTTGTTTGATGGAACCAATATTCCCACAGAATAAGGCCCTGAGGCACAACTGTGGGAAGTTACAGTGACTGACCCCTAAGGAAAAAGACTTTCCTGGATTCTCATTATTAGAAATCTTGTTATGTCAGAAAGTTTATTTTGTTCATTTAAAGAGCCAAACTACTAATAGGTCTTTTGGATTGAATTCAGCCCAGGAGTGATATTTTCGCACTGAATATGGATCACTATTCATACTCATTTTAGTCTGAAAAGTAGAACCCTGTTTGGATTATTAACTTTTGCTTGGTGACTTGGTGATTAATTTGTACCTCAATATAAGAGATTCTTTCATTGTCTTTTTCCTTTTCTGATGAAAAGACAGTTATATTAATAAAATGGATATGAACACAGCAGTGCTAGTTTTTTTAAAAAATAGGTAATCCATTTTTTCAGCTAGTATGGGACAGTCATATTTGTTCAATTTGTGCAATTTAGTTGATGGTGGTTTTTTGTTTTTCAAAGAAAAAATAGATTTTAATACATCGGGGTGGGTTTCCATAAAGTCAGAAGCCCAAGGCTGCACAGAAATATGCTGAATTTTTCATGTGCTCACCACATTTCCATGCACAAATCAAATTAATTGTGTGCAAGTTTTTGCTTGGGGCCTTGTGCTTCTGTTTTAAAAAGGAGGAGTCTTTTATTTTGTTTTATCTTAAAACATCCTTTCTTAGGAATGCCTACAGATCAGTTTGACTCTGCAGCTCATGTTTGCTGTGGGGTAGTAGTAGAGGCAGTGGGAAAGTCAGGAATTAGACTGTATTTATGCTCTGGGACTGTAACAAAGCTCTATCCTGCAATAGAGACTTGGTTCCACAAGTCCATAGTGCCTTTATAGCCAGACTGAATTCAAGCTGCCAACAAATCCCGCCAGATCATCTTGGACCCCTTCTAAGAAAAAATAGGGAGAGAAAACTGCAGCAAGGGCAGCTGAGATGCATTGAAACAGTGATGCTGTTCCTGTAACCAAGCACATTTTATCTGAGAATGTAACCAAATATTTCTAACATACAGAGTGGTCCCAGGGATTTTCATTCTGGTGTTTGGAGGGCAGTCAATCTCCAAACTAGCATAGGTGTGTGTGGGTTTTTGGCTTTTCTTAAAATACAGGCATAGTCTGTCCTAACTCGTATCTCAAAGTATGGCCAGAAAGGCTAATATAATAGACAAAGTGGTCAAGGTTGAGGTAGTTCATTTTGCAAATGTAGAAATGGGAGCATAGGAATTGATACGCTGTTTTGGACCGAGTTCGGCATAGAATATAGCTATGAATGGAAGGACAGATCCTGGTAATTTTTTAGTTGGTATTGCAAATTGAATGGTTATATATCAGGCATACAAGAGCTATGTGAGAAAAAAAGAACGTGAACTGCAGACACGTCTCAGTGAGACTCACCTGGGAGAAAAGGAAAGCCAAAGAGACATAGATCTGTCTGGGCTGGGGTCACATTATCTCTGGGGGTGTCCTGCCCTGTAATTATGTGATTGAAACTAGGCCATTTCTCTTTGCTCTCAACTTTGTTTATTATTGTTATTACTATTATAGTTACCAACATCCAATGCACTTTGCCAAGCTAAACTGCAGCATTCTTGGTAACAGAATTCAGCGTATTTAGACTTCTTTCTACTCACCCGTCAGGTGAATCATAGCTCATACTCAAAGTATCCTCACTTTGGCCTTTTCCTGCTGCCCTTGACCAGCATGGAAGTGACTCTGGTGGGACATGGCTGCTGAATAGCAGGAGTTTTGAGAAGGAAGTGGTTAGTGTAAACCTACATACCCTATTTTTCCTGATAGCATATGCTGCTAAGAAATAATGACGTGGCCAAACTGACCGTAGAGTATGTTAGTATTTAATCACCCTTGTTGTTCACAGTGAAGCAGTGTTTTTCAGTGTTGGCAGACAAAGGTGGCTCATGTGTGGGCCATGGAATTCATAATTTAATGCAGACAGCCCACTGTCGTGCCTTGCCAGTAGGTGAGTGTGGTCTGAGTACTGCATCATGGAAAGCAATGCGTATCATCGAAGTGTGTGTTGTGTTCTAGTTACATCCTGAAAGTTGAACTTGGCAGGCAATTTTATGAAATAACTAGGGGAAGGTAGAGGCCTATAAAATGATACTGACATGTGGATTGTGTTTCAGCAGGCACCTTTGGAGAGAGACATTCAGTTCCCAAGCTTTTGAGACATTGTGGAGAAGGAAAACACACGCAACTGACTTCTAAGCTTCCAGCTACATGCATCAATTAGAGCAGCACTTGAATAAATGCCAGATCTAAAATCAGGGACAGGAACAATCCTGAAATTATACCTGCACAAGCTGATATATTCAGTGTATTTGATCTGACAGGAAAGAATTTCATGCAGATTGCTAAAATAAAACTGACTCCTCCAAAGCTCCAAGAAGCTGTTCCTTCAAAGTGTCACTGCAGCTGGAAAGCTCTGAGTCCCAGAACTTTCCAGTTTGGGTAGCTATGAAATCTTGCTATTTGGTCAGGAGATTACAAAGAGAACCATTGCTGTTATAAATAAGGTTCTGCAGAGAGTAGTGTTCTTCCCTTCCAGCTCTGTAGGGCTGTGCTTTGTGGGGCAATGTTTCGACTAAGCAACCTGAAAGACTGGCATACCTGCGGTTACACTGTGGCACCTGATGCATAAAGGCACATGTTGGCTGTGTGTCAGGATAATACTGTTGTTTAGGAAATGATGTTTCTGTGTGACAAAACTGCAGAGAGAAAAGATTCAATTTGTGCTGATTATTGAACAACTCTTATTATGGAATTTGGATCTGATTTTTCAAGGTGCACTCATCAATTAGGAGTAGTTGTGTGTGATTGGCACCACTGGAAATTGGGCTTAGTACTTGGGTATAAGACTAAAGGATTTCCATCCCTGGATTGTCTTTGCATCTCTCATAGGTGGAGAGAGTGGTACTTACCTCGCTGGTATTAGAACAGTACATTACACCTTCTGCACTGGGACTCCATGTCGCTGGTAGGTGGGGAAGCTCATCATGTTAGTTTCCTAAGCCTTGTGATTACTTCATTTTTCTGTTTATTCCTTGCCTGAATCTGGTTACCTTGATTACTGGGTATTATTGCCAATGCAAACCTAGTAGCCACATTAGCTGGAGGAAGGAAAACTCTTGCCAGTTTCCTTTGACAGTTCATCTTTTAGTTGCCATCTGGTTGCTGGTATCAGGAGAAAACATGTTTTCCATCAGGAATAACAATTTTTTTCCTATAATGAACCACAGTATCTTCATTATGTGCCGCTGATTAATTGAGTGAGAGGCAAGGCATGTAGGACTCTTGGTTCTTTTTTTTTTTTTGTATTAGATATTTTTATTAGGAATGGCCAGTTGCCAGTTTAGTTAGTTGTACGAGAGTAAGAAATAGTTTGCATGCCATGTGCGTACATGTTACATTTGGTTTTAGTATTAATCCTGACTGCTGTTTATAGAAAGTTCATTGATGTGCCTGCTAAAATCTGCAATACATTGAAAAGTCACTTAACACCACTATCCACTGTTGGCTGGCATGATGCCTGTATGTATCTTACAGAAAAAGTATATAGTCAGAAATGGAAGAATTTAATCAGGATTCAGGAATGGCCCTTTGAGAGAGACACTTGTGTTTAAATAGTGTAGTAATTGATTTGGGAAGACCACAAGGTAATCACTATAACTTTTTTCTTGGATTGGAAAATTCAAATTCCTCTCTCAGTTACACAGATGATGCCAGATTATGCGCTTCTCTTTCTTCCCACTCTCATTGTTATCTTCAGTGGCTCCAGTGGCTTTTTCTCATTATCATCAACCGGTGATCTTACTTTATCTGGCTGAGGGGAATGTACTCCCTCCCTCCCTCTTTCCAGTGCTCTCTGGCTCCAGAGAATTTGTTTGTCTGTTAATTCTCATTATTAGCTCCCCTGTGTATTCCTGCAGCCTTCCTCTTTTAGCCTCTTTTATTGCTACATTTCCTCTTGCCTTTGCCGTCTCTTTCTATCCATTTACATATGCTGAAAAAGTTCCTCAACCCTGCTGTTGTTAATGTTTATACAAGCTGGTTCATGTGAAGGAAATTAAGATGTTGTTTAGCCAAACTGTCTCACTGCACATTTTAATTTTCTAGATTTATGATAGAGCAGCTGTGGCTGAATCCCATTTGAAAAACTTTTGGGATTTTTTCCTGTAAGTGTGAAATGATATAAACCCTTGGAAGGGAAGGAAGATTTTATCTAAAGCAATAACAGTAAAACCTGTTTATGTTCAGGCTATTTGTAATACAAGACTGATGCATTCTTTCACCAGGAAATTTCTACCTAGAAGAATTGGCATTCTGATCAGAATTAAATCTGTAGCTTTGTGTTTTAATACATGTAGATGGGCCATATTTTGCAGTAAAACAATGTCACACTGCTTCTTCCCTCTCTGCCAGATTTCATCTGGGAAGAACAGTGAAGTGGTGTGGACACAGGGAAAAGCGGTAACAGAATTAATTCCCAATTTATTATTTTTAATGGGAACCTCGCACTTCCAGGTGTTTTCAGCAGCAGGCATGGCCTAGCTTGATATCTAGGAATGCTTTTTTTTAACATAAAAATGCATACTAACCTGAGCTTCAATTCAACAATACAGGAAATGGAAATGGGTGCTCTTAAAAGGAAACACTTCTGGCTTCACAAACATTGTAGGTCTGTATTGAAACAAGCAAAGAATATACTAAGGAACCAGAGAATATAACATCAGCTTGAAAGGAACAGGAACAGTAGATTCTAAATAGGATTGATGATAAATAAAGTAAAACTATTCCACCTCCTCATGTCTTTTAACAACTTCAGCAGCCATCCAACTCTTCTATTTGCCATCAGTCATTGCAAGCGTGCAATATGTTCCTTATAATAAAGATATATCTTTATTGTATCTTTTTGACAGTTTTTAGCATCGTCCCAGAATTTGAGGCAGGTCAGTCTTCAGCCTCAGGGGGAAAGATTGTGTAGTCTTGTCTGAGACATCACTGCCTAACCCAGTAGTAGTGATTTTAGCTTTTATGTTACCGTGAAAGTCTTTCTAAAAGGTCATAAAGGTCTATTATTTTTTTTGTAACTTTCGAAAAAGATAGATCTCTTCTACTTTGCCATTTCTTGTTTAAGTGGAAAAAAATCAGTGGCATGAATGATGCTTGACACAAGGTAAGTGTCAACAAATCTTTTCACTGTTTGATTCTTCTTCCCAGCTGGCTGAGCAATTTCTGCTGATTCCCCAAGATGAGTGGAGGGAGTATTGCTGGACAGACAGCTTATACAAATGTAACCGTTTTAATTGTGCTTTCACTGTTCGCATTCCTGTGTTAGGAATGAGGGCTGTGCTTTAATCTAGAGCACAAAGCTCACACAGTGGGGTTTTCTGCTTTCTTATGTGCTGTTATTTTCTAACCTGCCATTTCTGCTTCTAAAAAGAATCAAATAAACAAAGGCAATAAAAACCCACTTCTTGGCACAGTCAAGTCTTAATTATCATCACTTGTGATGGAGAATAAGAAAACAATACAAATGTATGATGAAAAGCAGAAAAATTTCCCTCAGGATCAGCCGTCACCTACTCTACTTGTGAGTGCCAGTTTGTTTCTTCAGCCATTTGCCTGTTTGGTTAAAGATACTGGAAACATCCCAAAATCCTTTGGTTGCTGACAATCCCAGGGAAATCTTGGGAAGTTAACTTCAGATGTCAGGGCACTGGGCCAGTTTCCAGCAAATAATTTTGAGCCCAGCTTCTATAAGGATTTGTGTCGCCCTAAAAAGCCCCCAAACTGCTGTTTTTCACCAGAAATTATACCTGATTATTTTAGAATTGACTGAAGGAGGGAGGTCCCGTGCAGTTTAGCTAGCATACCAAGCAGACCTGAGTGTTTGTGAATCCTGCGTACATGTGCACGGATTGCTCACAAGCTTGGTACAAAAGCCTGGTGTCACAGTCACCATCTGATCAAAAATAGTCAGCACTGAATTCTGCCCTCAATCAGTTGAAGGAAATTCCCTGTAGAAAGAGTTCAGGAGTGGACTGTACAGGAAGATTTGATGTAAGGGACAGTTTGGGTTTGTGTAGTCTTCCCTTGCCTAGTGAAGTATCCTGTTGACATCCAAAGTAATTTAGGTACTGTGAGACCTGTTCTCAAGAAGAGACCTTACAGGTTCCACAACTCTGAAGTCACAACAAAATGTGGGGATATGGCCGTTCTAAGTCTCAGCATTCATAGTACTACATGAGATGGTAATAGAAATGTCCAGCTGATAAATTAATGGAATAACAGCAACTGGGAACAGAATGTGGCTCCTGTTTATCTGAGAACATTGTGGACATTGTCAGGTAAGCTCCCACGTTACGACTGTTCAAATTCAGAAACTGAAAAGTTTTCTTCAAAGCTGAATGTAACAATTGTTACTTGAGTCGTGATGCCACATGTTCTGGTACCATTAGAGTTGTAGTTCGCATTGGTTTTGTACTTCAGGAGGACAACTATCAGTTTTATTACACTGCAATACTCATTACTGAGTTCTGAGTATGAGTTTTAGCTGTGTACTGACCTTGTTGTTGTTGTTGTTGTTGTTTCTGATTATAAGTGTGTGTGTGTGTTCTGAGTGTGTGTGTGAAGGAAGGCAGGACTTGGCCAGAAATCCTCTGAAGAGGTTTAAAAGTTAGGCACTGCAGCCTCTGTCCTTGTGAGATGGAGGGAGTGACAGAGGAATTGAAGAACTTGGCGAAGAAGAAAATAAAACTAGTGTCTGGCTGGAGAAGGGATGCTGACAGTGTTCTAAGTGAGATTGGGTAGAAAAAGGAAAACAAATTCACAGATTATCTGGAGAGGTTTGTAAGGACAAGGAGCACCAAACGTTGTAACACTGTGAAGCTTAATTCATTAAGTGGACCGAGGAAGGGCTGAGCTGGGTTAGGAAAAGCTTTGCACTCACTCTTTCACAATCTTTCTCACATACCTGCATGTGTACACAAACACATACACACACACAGTTACCTGGGACCTGCCCCAGTTGCCACTCCAGTGAGTGCCTATATAGACACAAAGGCAGGAGTGGTGCCAGTTTATCATTCTAACATCGTCGCCAGTGTGTTATCTTTGTACTGGCAAAAATGTTCCATTATTTACCTAAACACTCAATCCCTGGTGAAGGTATGCAAATAAAGATTCCCACTTTTTTCTTTTAATCTCTGTCCTCTTTTTTGTAGCTTAGTGAGGAGCTGGGAAGATAGGTTAGTTTGAGTGGGAATTCAAGGAGTACTGGTTAGTAATGGAAACAAAACCAAGCCAGCCTGACGCAACAAGTTGGGTAAAAGTGGTTGATGACAGGAACTTTGGTTTAGGGTGTTTCTGCTTGGAAATTTGGGGTTGTGGAGGCTACAAGCAGGAACACCGATAGAGATATTTTCTTTTTTACTATCGGGTCATAAATAGAGATGGACAATAATATCTTTCAGTTCTTGTTTATAATTTTATCTTAAATCATGACCCCAAATAATAAATCCCTATGGTATGCAGTAAAGGAGTCTGAAATGCAAAGATCGTTTGAGCAAAGTCCTGCAATGTGGGGAGTCAAACACTTCTGAACTTTTAATCACAGTCTAATGCCTTAAGTCCAGGCCATTCTCCACCTTTCTCTTTGAGAGGAGGAAGAGCTGGACTTCAAATAATGTCATACCTTCCTGGGCAAAAGAGTTGTTAGACCATATTAATGTCAGTCTTAGCATGAGAAATGCTTTCAGAGCAGCTTGCCAGGAGACAGAGTCTGATCAGTGTTGTCTTTGGACAAGTCAGCTGAGATCACCTTATTAGAGTAAGATGTCTGAGACATCCCGGGCTTGAGCAAAGACTAAAAGATGGACTAGAGCAGGAGAAGACAACACATCAAACCAGATGAGTATCGATATGTTGGGGAAGCCAAAAGAGGCTCGCTTACATCGTTGTCCTAATGAACCAGTCAGGCCCCTTGTCTGCGATAGAGGAAGGAGAGTCTAAGTTATATTCGGCAAACTCTGTGAGAAGGTATTGTTATAATTGGTACTATCATTGATAAAAATAAAAATCGTACTGTTTGTGGTGTATGAAGGGGGGATGTCAGGCCTATTCAGGTGGTTTTTCTCTGCCTCTTCCCACTCCTCAAGAAATTGGCATGATTATAGAAAGATGCTGGAAGTTACGTTGGGCTTCATCGTATTTTGGCAATGCTTCTAGAATGTGTGACTTTTTTCCTACATTTCTTTTTCCATAATGATTACACTGTGTCTGTGTATTCCTGACAGAGTTTTTGGGCAGTGTTTGGTGTCAGAATTTAAAACCGCTGAGGTCACCGAAATGGAATTCCTCCTTATGCCCAGGTTCTGTGGTCAAACTCAAAATCCCTTACACCACAAATGTAATGCTGTTGGCAGACTAAGTTACAACACAGTTGCCTCCCAATTCATTCGAAATACATTTTCAATTTGTAGTGAAGGAAAACAGACAGATCTGTAGTGAAAGAGTAACATAGTCAAAGCACTACATCACAGTGGGACATGAAATGTCATTTTGAGAAGTTTTTGAAAAGGAATGTCTGAAAATACTACGTGATCCTTTAAACATCTTTTGACCTTAAGAAAACACTTGAGTTCCTCAGTGAGACTGGTAAAGCATTACTTTGTTATCTTCGTGTACCAGATACAAAATCCATGTGACCTTGTACTCTTAGGTGAAGACAGGCAATTTATCACTGAGGAGGATCACAATTTGAGTTTTTTTCTAGGTTGTACTTTTCTGCTTGTCACTGTGGGGACTAAAAACACAGGGATTGAAAATGGTGGCACTGATTTTTATCATTGACATAAATGAATACTCTGTCCAAACTGCTTTTCAAGATGGTATTGATTTCTTTAACAAAACCTTGCTACTTTACTGGAGAGACTGCTATCTGCACTTCCATTACTTCAGTCATTAGAAAGTGGCATTTCGAGAGCAAAGCCACCTCTGACAATATCTGCTTGCATATATTGACAATTACATATTGAAATGGAAGGCCCTGTGAATAGGCTTACCTATATTCTGAAACCGTGGATAGGATTCACAATTTACTGTCTCAGTGATCTGTAGTTAAAAATAAACTCAGCACTGGCTGACTAAGATTTAAATGAAAGGTTACTGCAACATAGCTAAATTAGTCCAATTTAGTTTAGCATAAACTAAAAAGTTAACATAAACTAAGAAGACGACAGCCCAGCTTGCCTTGGAGCAATTTGTCATGTTGCCAGAGGCAGGGTGCCCCACGTACCTCATTCCTACCGGTCTGTGGAGTTGCACTGCCCTTGGTGAGATCGAGAGGGCACAGCCTGGCAAGAAATGTCAAAATATCATCAACTCTGACATAAGACAAATGCAAACAAAAAGGTGGAAGAGTGTTGTCATTTTTATTAGCAGGAGGCAGCAAAACCGATGTTGCTTTCTGTCTATAGCGCAAAGAAACACAAGGGGGAAACTAGTTTTCAGTCGCTCCTGTGCGTCATTGGAAGCTCTTCCTTTGCTGCTAATGGATCTGGGTAGGATAGCCTCATCTTTGAGGGCCACATACACAACACAAATTCAGAAATCTTGTGTTAGTGTCTAACAAGGCAGACGTTGTCAGGGCATCAGGAAATACCACAGTAGAGTGCCAGATTCCTAGTAATGCGCATCTCCTATGCAGCACATGGTTACCTGTGAGATGTCTTTTAGTTCAGGTTCATAGCTGGGTAGAAAGAGGCATAAACAGGTAGTGACTTAGATGTCTTAGGCTTGATCCTCAGACAGGGTCCTCCTCCTCTAATGCTTTCAATAATCAGGAGGACAAAAAGTTATTTTTCATTTTCTCTTTCCTTGCACCATACAATGAAAGCAGGGAAAGAAAAGGAAAAAGGTTTTGTACAAATTAAGTGTAAAGGAAGCGTGAAAATGAAACATACATTTTCCATGGCTTCTCCAGTGTGATTTTGCAGAAAATGCAGAAATGTTTTCCCAGTGAATTAGCCAATGTACTTCTTCTTTATACATAATAAAATGTTAGAAAAAAGGAAGCTTTAAATAATAAAAGAGGAAGACATTTCTACTGGGGATGAGCAGAGTAGTCCCCAATTTAACTAATGTAACTGTACATTCATTCTGGACCTTTGTCAACACACATTAAAAATACTTCATCAGTTTAACCCATTTACTTTTCTAAGAGAATCCTGGGAGATCATTGCTGCTAAATGAATTAAGAGACACAGCCAGTCTAGAAAAGGAACATTTGAATGTTTAATTTTTCTGTTGCATAATGCACTATGTGACACACGTGTTGTCTCAGAAGATATATTACAAAGCAATAGCACGCTGACAGTTGAAATGGAGTGTTTTGTACGCTTGTGTCATTTTCGTTGAGGGCATATAGGTTTGGACTGAATCCTGCAAATGCTACTACCTGTAGAGGGGCTACTCAGTGCAGAAAGTATTTATAGCATCTCTGCATGCCTTATTCTTCTGTTGTTTGTTGTTTTGTTTGTTTGTTTGGGGGGGGGCGGGTTTGGCATCTGATCTGAACTCCATTAAAGACTGGAAACAGAGTTTCAGGCAACTTTGAATCAGCCCTTTGATAAGGGCAGTGTGGATGAAGCGTCAAATTTTGTTCCTAATCCTCTGGTAGTTACACATATTATAGACTTCTCAGCTTAGGAAGGAGCTGGACTTCAGCTCTTTTGTGTTGCAGAGGGAAAGCTCTTACGAACTCCTGAAAATAAAGTGAGGCAAACACCATAATTCTGTTACCGCCAAAGTCTATTTTAAAATGCTTAAATAAATGTTTGCTATACCAGTAAAGCAAAATTATTTTTATACCCAAGGACTTAAAGGGAATATATGCACTTGCATGAACTGGACATTTAAGAACTTTCTATATACATACTTGAAATTTGACAAACAGCAATGTTTCACTGTGGGTTTTAAGGATAATTTTACTAAAAAATCTTACACCTAGAAAGAAAAGAAAAAAATTTGTCAGGCAATTTTCACAGCTTATAGTTCTTGGTCATTTTCAAAGGGCAGAAGTGGTTAGCTGCATCATACTACACTTAAAAACCATTGAAGAGGTGAGCACAATTATCTTAGAATATTATTTTCCTTAGTTTCTTCATTTGGATGTTTTTCTGTACAGAGCTGCACACCGTACAGGAAAAAGGTATGAGGTGTTCAGCTTAAGAGAGAATGGGAGATTTTCTGGGTAATAAACAGCGCATTTGCCATTTCTGTCAGCTGCTATGTAAGACCTACTTCAAAAAGTTTGACCGTCTGAGAGTGCTCTGGGCTGTTTTATTTTGACCAACGGTTTGCTGCACTTCTGCTTTAGTTCAGGTGCAAAGAAATACTCTCCTGAGTCTATTTGGGGTGTGAAGGTGAAAAATTAAAACTGCAACTGACTGATGATCTACCCAGCCTTTTTGGGTAATTGTTGAAGTCATTGACAGGCAATTCAGGAGGCATCACATTATGCTTGCTTCTACTTTATTTGAACTATAAGTAGAGAACTTGAGCTCTTGCGAGTGAAATACTCCCCTTCACTGCCATTAAATAACAGGTTTGCAGCTTCCCTCTGCTGCACATGTCTATCATAAACGATGCATTTGTCCTCATGGATGCCTGTACCTATTGCAGACCTTTTTCCAAAAGCTGAAGGAGATTGCTCAGCAGGTATTACATTGTTGTTCTTAAAGCTAATCCAACGCTTTCTTCTTTGTTTTTTTCTCCCTTTTTTTAAAATTCTAACTTTGGGCTATCACTAGCTCTCTTTCTACTGAAATCAGTAGTAGTTTTGTACCTGGAAAAGGTGAAACATCAGATCCTGAATTTTCTTGAGGAAAAAAATCCCAAAATAAACTTGCCATAGAAGTCAGAATGTATGACATTCCCACCTCTATTGTCCTGCAAAACATTTTTGAGTCTCATAGTTAGTACCCAGACACAGTGACCTGAGAAGACACTTTCGGTCATTCTTGATATTTTACTCCATTCGACTGCTTAAGTAGAATGGGGAGAGGAAATAGTTTTCTGTTTGATTTTTCAGCACAATGCCGCTAACTTCACCACTGCATTTGAGGTTAGGATCAATAGATGTGGGAGGAACATTCTCTGTCCTGCCCCTCACTTCCATTGTAATGTTTTCTTACATCTTCTATCTGTAGGTATAAAACTATCTTTCGATTCTTCCAAATAAAAACTGCATCATAAATATTTATTTTGCATTAAGATTATTTTTATAAGTTTTACCTTTTAGGTCTCAAAAAGGAACAGGTGACATGAGTTCCCTGTATAGAACATCAAGGTGAGTTACAAGTGTGGAAGGGAAGTTTTCCCTTATAGAGAGACTAATATAAAATGCCCTTAATTACTCTGTGTGTTTGCATCGTTTGGCCAATCAGTTCACATCCAAACTTCACTTGGGAGTTCAGGGCCTAAAGCTGGGCCCTGCTTAGTGTTAAATTTTTTCCACAAATCCAGTAAGAATTTAATATTGAAGGATTCTTATTACACCGTTACTAAAAATGAGAATAATTTAATAATGGTTTTCACTTTCACTCTGTATTGTTTCTCTTTTAACTGGATGTGCTTGGCTCCTATAGAAATGAAAGACTAATGGAAGTAGCTAATTGCAATATAGAGAGCTCTGTAAAAGCTTTCTCAGAAAATTCTGTTAATGCATTTAAATCCTGGAGATCTGAGTAGCGTCCGACTTTCTAAATCCTGTGGAATAATAGCTCAGACTTTCCAGAGTGCACACAGTAGGACTTGAAGTCATATTCCACTGACTTATTTTCAGACTTTATGAAAAACTTGATGTTTAGCTCACACTTGATAAAAGTTTTGTGAAGCTTCATAAATCTTTTCTGTTCTTGAGCTCAACCTTAAGTGGGCTCCAATGAAAGGTTTTATGTATCAGTATTACTGTACAACCAAACTTGAGATTTTTTGTAGAAGTGATGTGATTTTTAGAGTAATTGAGTAATTGACTGAATATAGCTGTAAGCTTTTAGCTGAATTTGGATCTAAAGCTCAGAGTGAGTGAAACGAGATGCATCTTTGCATTCCTCCACCAAAAAAAGCCTCTGAAGTGTATTACAGTCTAGTGACAGAACACTCTTCTTGCTCCTGTAATACAGCAACCCAGTTAGAAACGTTTGGTTTAAAAATATTGGGAGTTTTAGATTTGCTCAATGAGAATCATTCATGTTAAAAAGCATTAAATCTCTATCAAAACCTAATAGATGTTCCATGACAATAAGAAATGGGATTTTTTATTTTGATAGCAGTTTAGATTTTCCTCAAATGCCATCTCCAGGTTTTATATGTATACCTGCATAAGCAGAAAGTAAAGTTAAATCTGGTTTTCTTTTTGGATTGTTTGCTAAATATATGATGGAATTCTTTCAGATTAAATCGTTCCCTGGCAGTCTGCTTTGGGAGGTTCCCCCTCCACATCAGAAAAGTGATCTTTCTCTGAAAGGCACAGATACGATCTACTACAGAAGTGCATTTATTAAACCAGATGTTTTATGTATGTTAGAATGATGCACAGCATACAACACAGAACTAGATTCTGGAATATGATCTCATGGCAATCGGATGACAATAAATGGTATATAAATTATTATCACATCCTTGTAGAAGTCCAGACAGGACATTTGCTCCTCTGCCATTGCCAAGAAAATTAATCTTGGTTTGTGTAATGCTTCCAACTTCCATTTTATTGAATTGTGGCTTATGAAGCTGATGCATGTGATGAACCCCTGAACAAAGAAAAAATGAAAGTAAAAAAATTTTAATACTTTTTGTATCCTGCAATAAAAGACCATATTTCCACTAGTTTATATCACTGCAATGGGATATTTTAAGAGAATAAATTGGTTTGATGGGTCTTAGTTATCTCATGTATTTATTATTATGAAGAATGGATTTTGATGAAATAACTTCTCATTTTTATAAATCAAGCATTGTAGCAGTGGTCATGTAATGCAACACTGTCCCATACACTTTTCAATAATCGAAATTCTTAATTTAGATTCGTTTTCATTGGGCTAAAATTGTTTGATTCCCTTACTACCTTTATTTTACACTTAGCAGGGTCCACTAACATGAATGGATTTGCTTCTAGTTTTAGGTCAAGGAGAGAGGTATGCACATCCACTATATCTTGGGTAGTTTTGGAGATGAAGTAAAGATTTTATTTTATTTTATTTTATTTTATTTTATTTTATTTTATTTTATTTTATTTTTTTCCATGCAGGCTTGATTCTTGATTAACTCACTGAAATTTCAGAACGTAATGTCAGATGTAAACAAGTGAAGCCAGAAATCCTAGGAGGGGTGAGAATGGAACAACAGGAAAAGGGGTGGTGATTGTGGAAGCCCCAAAAGAAGCAGTTGATAAGAAAGGTTGTGATTAATTTGAGGCACTGCTATTGTATCATGACTGACAGCCTGAGCCTGAAGAAAGTACATAGGAATGATGTATTCACAAAAATATGCATAAGATTAAGGAGAAACCTGTGCGTTCTCCCATGAATTTGACCTCAGGTAACATCATGTTCCTTTAAGATGTTCAGCACTTCACAGCACTGCGTATTTCCTCCACGGTGGGGTGACTGGCTGAGGTGTAGTAGCCTCAGTTGGCGTGTGCCCTGTTATGCGTGCCAGAGGTGCCAGGGATGGAGTACTCTATAAGGGCAACCTTCTGGCCAAACACCAACAGCCCTTTTCTTAGAGTAATAAATATCTGTTCATTGTAAACAAAGGAAATTACTTAGGATGCCTTGAATAGTTAAGTGTGGGGAGGTTCAAATGCTTCCCACAAGGAACCAGCTGAGCTAGTAGCTCTTCCCAGGAGGAAGTTCAGTCTTCTCGCAGGATATGTAAGCTGCCCCAGACAAAATCCATGGGTCCTTGGGGTGGAGGCTCTTGACGAGGAGCGTCAGGGGAGAAGTTTTCTTGTTTTTCCTTGTCTTCTGCATCTGCACGTGATCCAGGGGTACCTGTACTGTGACTTCATGAAATGTGGGCGTAACTGAGCGAGCTTAGGTATTGGTGACAGCAGGATTGGATTGGAACTTATGTGGCCTCTCTGCAAACATGTACCCACTTTTCTGAAGTGAGATTGTGATAGAACCACTAAAGCAATCCTCTACACGACAGTACATTTTAAAATCAGAGATGTGTTCACAAAACTGTGAAGGTGAACTGCGTACCTTGTGAGTGCCCACCAGCTATAGTCTTACGGTCAAAAGTAACACTTGTGAATGCTCCTTAATCAGAGTATTACTGGCCCTGCCACACACAGCAGATTCAGCAAACAGCACAGTGGGCTCAAGGGTCTTGGCTGTGACATAACTGCCATGCCAGTTAGCCCAGAATTGTGATTAACCACAATCTGCATTCTTCTGCAGCACAGATGTTGCTTAAATCTTTTATTTGAGGTCTTAACTTATTTAGTGTTGGATTCCTGTGAGGCCTTGCACTTGCATTATCATGTTTTTAAGCGCTGCTTTATGTAGAGGACAGTCTGCATTTCTGCTTTCTGAACAAACATACATGCAAACACTTAATTCCAACATTCCTTTCTCCTGATGGGTTTTCTTTGCTGACTTCCTATTCTTGTAGGATACGTTGATGGCACTCTTGAAGTACAGATAGTTTGGCAGAGGGAAGCAAATTATCTATCACTGAGGTACAGTAATCACTCCTACTGTTTTCACAATTATTTGTTAACTGTTTTACAGATGTACTCTGACAGGAGGACTTCTTTCAGAGGGACATCAAAAAATATAGGCGTGTCTGAAAGACGTGGTTAATGAGGAGACCAAAAAAGGAAATTTCAGGGCATGGTAAAAGATGTGAGTAAAACTATAGTGCTGTAACTCAGCTTGTATGAATGTAATTTCCCCAGTACACACATTTGCTTAGTGAGGTGTTGCACTCTTACTGAAAATAATAATCAAAGATTGTGGAAAGTTTTAATTTCATGCCGTTTCTTTTAAAAGAATTTGAGACAGTGTGATTTCCATGAATTTTAGGGGAGGTTATGATACAGTTATGGTACTGACTGTTGAATTTGATAGATTGTCACACAAGGATCAAATCAAGCTGAAAGAAATTTAAGTTGTGGCTGCCACGTGGACTATGGCAGCTATAACTGCAGAGAGGGATGATCCAAATGGTTTGGCTTCAAACCCTTTCATTTTCCTGCTCACTTGAATCTATTCAGACAATCTCAGGCCATCTTCTCTGCTTACCTTCCACAATTAGCTGTCACAGAAATTTTGGAGTGAATTTTACAGAGGGAGCAACATTCCCACTGTCAGAATATTCTAGTGTTGTTCCAGAGTATTGCAAAAGGGATGTGGAAGAATCCCTGGAGAAAAGATCTATTGTCCCCTAGGCATTTCTCTATGAAAAGTTTGAACTTGTTCATTTACAAGATTTTAATGAAGATGTATATTTTTGCAGCATTTGTATCATAAATAAAGCAAGCATTTACATGCAAAATGTCACGATGCTCCAGTTGGTAGCCATAAGCAGACGTTGCTGGTTCAATTTTGCAAAGATATTTATCTGTCTGCATAGCATTCTGCAAAATCTTTGAGAAAAAGAGAAAAATGAAAAATTAATGCTTGATTTGGGTTTTAACATAATACAAATTCTTTCTAGCTTTCTCCAGAAAAATCTTTATGTAAATAGATGCAAATATTGAAAAGCTACTGTATAGCACAACAAAGATTTACAACTGTCTCTAATTCTATGATTAAATGTTTAATATTTAGAAAAAATTCCTTTCATGTATTCTCACAAAAAGTATTAAACAGGGAAGAAATCTTACTATTAAATATGGGAAATGTAATGGGCTGAGATGTTGCACTGGAGTTGGAACACTGTATGAAAAAATCAGTTTAGCTGAAAGTTTACAGAGAGCTGAAATGCTGAAAGTCGATGATAACTGTTTCCTCCAGAAGATACTACAAATCACAGAACAGACTGTAGCTCCTGTTTTAAATGAAGTATATATCACCAAATTTCATATGTGTACAGTTATAGGCAAAATATCCACCAGTCTAAAATGAAAATAAACTTGGCTAGCAGAAACTTGGCAAAATAACTGTACTATAGGTAAAGTAAATTTTCCCTAAATAGAAACTAAATGATTCCAGAAATCAAAATTCTGGGACGTTATTTGAAAGCAATACAGAAGTGAAAGGCATCGGTACTATTTCTATGATCCAGTAACCCAATTAGGATTGACATATACAAATGATCTATTTGTGCTGAAGACTGTTATTCAGTTCCCTCTCTTTTGAATGCTGTATTACTGCATCCATAATATTCTGTGTTTACGGGCCAGTATACAGCAAGATTAACTATAGAAGAAAACATACAGAATGTATACTGACATCCTTGTGAAATAATGACAGCAGAGATGCAGATTCTGTAATCAAGCACGTAATGGAAATGGACAGTTCAATGAACTTGAGTCTTGAGATGTCTTGGAACAATCTTGGGAGATTTTGCTTTCTTCCAAAATCATTCTTTTGAAAAGGTCAGCTGAAGAGGACAGGAGTAGTATGAAAAAGTGAACAGAACTTTTGCGGGAACCATGTTCATATCTCTAATAGCAAAAGAGATTGTCACAGAATGTTTAAAGGCACATTTCTGTCTGATTTTCATGTTATTAGTGAAACTAAAATAATTATTCTAGTTATATTTCTAATAATCGTTATAAGGAATAGGCCACATTCCTGTTACCACGCTATTTTTATACCTCTCCAAATGGAGCTCTAAGTGGGTGCAAATTACCTCTGTAACTTAACAGATGTGAGTATATGCATCCCATTATTAGAAACATTTAAAAGAAGGGTTGATGGAGAAGCACTGGCACTAGCAGAGCTCACTGCAGATTTATTACTCCCAAACTTTTACTTTTTTTTGCCCTTCTAGAAAACAGTGGAGAGAATTTGATGCTAATGAAAGGCTGATATCACAGCACTGGAGACTAGAATTCTGTTTACATGGTGAACAGCTTCGGTGAGTATTTGTCTCACAATTCAGTCAACATGCCTCTGTTTGAATTGTGAGTCTGTGTGGAATCTCTGTTCACAGCCCTTAAGTCCTTATTTAGCTTTTACTCAAAACTTCCTCAAACAGGCTAAGCTCAAAATCAGCTGAAATTCTTTTGTTTAATATTTGAGTGAAAAATTCAGTAGCCTCTACTTCCACACACAAGATTTCTGAGCATCCACTGCAGCTGCCAGCGAGGGTCATGCCCGTAACATTGGCAGTTAGCATTGTCAACATTGGCTGGCTTGAAATTGCCAGCTCTTTTTTATCTGGGCTCTGAAACAGCTGTTAAGGGGCAGTGATTTCTGGCAAGTTGTGATGAGCTGGAATTAAAAATAAAGTCAAGTCATCCTGTTTTCAAATCTGCGTACATTCTCCTACACTCCAGCTCCCACACATGTACACATTCTTGAAGAAATCTCTGTTTGAAGTAGAAATAGTTTGCAGCAGCATGGAATATTTAATCAAAGACAGTACTCACTTAGGCCACACATAAATGGGTCAAATTGCACCTTGAGGTGCCTTCTCTTAACCCCAATCCTTGTGCAGACATTCACGGTATGGATAGCTGCTGCTAGAGCTGTCTGCCCTAGTTCCTTGGCTCTCATTCCTGCAAAGCTGCCAGGTGCAGAAAGAAGTACATGGTGTAACTCTGACCTTGTCTATGTAACAGTGAGCCAGAGGGTTTCCTTTTAAGTCACTGTCTGCACAGAAGGGGAATCAGAAGGGCGTGTTAGAGTGTAAGTTTGCATATATTTGTAGGTGGGGTAGACCTTGGTGTACTTAGCTGGAATCCCACCAAAAAATAGCTGTGAGATACGATCTCTCTGCAGTGTAGTCTAGGGTGCAGCTAAGGTCATCTAGGCTTATGTCTGTCCCCATTTGAAGCTGATCAGAATATGAGAGAACGGAAAATAACACACAATTGTCATCAGCATTTTTCCTATCTTTGTAAATTGACGACTCAAAGTGCAGCAATGTTGACTAGCACTGCTCTTATTCCCTATTGGAAGATAACCTTATGTAGCCAAAATGTTCATGGATGGGTGAAGAAAAAAGAGGTTTCTGACAATTCTTTCTTCTCTTCCCTATCACCTGTATAGAAATGCACATCCAGCTGTCCCAAATGGGACTATCCCCCCTTAGAAATTTTGGATGGTCATGGCAGTGGGGCGTTACTAAAGAATAGCCACAGTACTTTAGAAGTATTGCATCCAGTCCTTGCTTGCAAGCTTACAGTTTCTGTTTGCACTCTGCTGCGCTGACCTCATCATCATTCTGAGAAGCAGTTTCACGATCTATTGATGAGGATTGTAAAGCTTTCTCTTCCTTACAGACAGGAATGAATTCATATCTGAAAGTTTTGATATCCAGTGATGGGAAAGATGCAGAACCTTAGATCTTCATTAATGTTGCTGCAAATGGAAGTTGCATATTTGAACTTGTAACATACTAATTGGTATGCCTGTAGAGTTACAGGGAAGTGGCAATCAGAGTAAATTCCCTTCTGTGAAAGATGACTAGAACCTGAGGACATTTTCGCAGATGAGCTGGTGTTACATACAGTCTTGAAAGAGAGTTCTAGAAATCCAGAGATTCTTTGTAGCGTGCTACCAGGGCTGTTGTTTTCAAATAGATTTTCTAGAGCTATCAAATATGAGATTAAAAGTCATGTAATTGAGAATATTCCTGTGATTCCAGCTAATTTAAACGTACGTGGATACAGTGTAGACCTTGGTATGGCTAGTAGAGATAATTGCAGTGAACTGGGCAGACTGTCTGGGGACTCAGGTGATTTTGCAGTTCACACTGAATTTGAAGATGCTGTACTTAAAGGGCCAATAGTACTGTTTCAAAGTCAGGGGAACGTCTCTGTGTAGGCTGCAGTCACCACAGTTTTTCTAGTTTGGATACTGGAAGATGAGAAGACCTACTCGAGTGATTCAGTTGTGTGAACTTCCACTGAAAGCCTTAATGTTTAATTTTAGATTTTTTTGAACTCTGGAAGTGAACTCAGGGATGCTACTTTGCATTTTAAGTCTCCGGTGAACCAGGTCCTGAGGTTTTGATTCAGTCCTTATTCATGTCTGATTCAGTCAGACTCCCACAGAATTTGGTGAGAAAAAACGAGTGATAATCTGTCATGAAAATTAGAATCATAGAATAATTTGGATTAGAGGGGACCTTTTAAAGGTCATCTAATCCAACCCCCCTGCCATGTGCAGGGACATCTTCAATTAGATCAGGTTGCTCAGAGTCCTGTCCAACCTGACCTTGAGAGTCAGGGTACAATTACGCAGGATACAATGTATGCGTGCACAACAGTTAAAGATGTGTTCTGTTTAAACCAAACTACGCAAGTCCATGTAACTCTTGAGACACTATGAAATGGTATGAAGCTATTTCAAGGAATACTGACCACTCAGCTTGCATTACTTTTATTCCTCACACACTAGGGCTTGAAACTCAGATGAAAGACAGGTAGAATCTGGCATTGGAGAGGTCAAAAAGAGAATTAAATCTTACTTTCTGGCTGGTACAGCAAATGTCTATGGAAGAGAGGGATTATGATTATGTCACCTAGTCATTAGGACCTCCTGCAAGTACCCATAAGGGCTGTGGGAATTAATGCAAGGAAATGAATGAAACCGTCCAGCTAGAGCATCAAAGAGCCCCCAGCAGCAACAGTGGACGTGTTACCATCCACTAGCAGAGATGCATAGATCAGCAGCCATCTTTGGTTCCTATCTCGTCCCTCAACAATGGTAGGATTTCATCCTGGAGGGTACCGCAGATCATAACACAAGATGTCTGTTATAACTCACGACATTTGACGATGGGACATTACTTTTGTCCCTTCACTAGTTACATGTTGCAGCCACCTCTTACCTCCTGTCTTGCCATCCGTCTGTTAACTGTCTTTCTTCTCCTCCGTTTCCCATGATAGTCTCTCCAGCAGTGTCACTCATCTGTGTTCATCTTTCTCCCACCTCCTGACTCCGACATGCTTGGTCCTTCTTATTCCATTCTCCTTTCCATTTACATTTTGCCTTTACATGCCATTATAGATCTCTGTATAAATACAGAGGTAAATACACTTTGAATAACATGTAACCCTGTTTGCTCTTTCTCTCTGCTTGTTTTATCTCCTTTCACCTTTGGAAGGTTGTGGACAATTTGAAGGATGTGTTTGTGCAATCCAAGAGTAACTGGGACTGTTGGAGAGAATGAGGTTTGTCCTTACTCCTCTGACAGGCTAAGGGTTTTTTTTCTTCTTTTTTGAGGCAGTTGGCAGCAGTGATCTGCAGATGAAGCGCTGGAAAATGTATAAGGGATGTCACTGTTTGAACTAGCATTACAGTTAAAAGTCATTCTTACCAGACGTGCTTTATGTTTAAATTTCACAATAGCGTAATTCAGTTTAGCAGCTTTGAAAATTGCTTACACTTTTGCTTTCTGCTGTATTCAGCAGAGGTGAGTGTATGTATACCTGAGGAGCCCCCAAGTGCACACTGAGGAAAGAGCAGGGATATATTTATTGTACATTGTGAGGTGAAGAAGGAAGTGGGAAGCAGCCACTCTTCTGGACATGTCTGCCTTATGTCTGAATCGATTTCCACATGGAAATTCACCTGAGATTTCTTTTTTGCAAGATTGCCCCTCTAGGGAAAATTCATTACAATGCTATGATCATGCTGATCATAAGCTATCTGTGACCTTTATACTACAGTCCCTCCTGTTCTGACAAGAATGGGAAAGGGATTTGGATACATATTTCTCTCCTTAAGTGGCACTTCCCTGCTTTTAATCTTTTCCCCTTTCTGGCAGCAATATAGTATTAAGTTGCAATGGATCATGACCTTAAAGAGAAGGAGTAAAATAAGCTGGCTCCTGCCTGAAATTATGGGCGTGCAGCATTCTCTCCCACACGTTCTGTCTGTGCTATTTATTTATTCTTTCAGAATTCATGCTTATTAGCACTGAGTCCTCCTGTTGCTGTTTTCAGCTCCAGCTGCTCCCATCTGTACATAGTGATACTATTCTGTGCAACGCTACTTCTCCTGCAACAGCAAATTTTACTGTAATTAAATGCCCAGGTGAGAAATACACAAGAGAGAAGGACTTGCAGCAGACAAGCAGGGAGATCTTAAGTGTTCCAAAAAACTCCTGAAAGCTCTTAGAGATTCCCTTTTTTACAGCAAACACTGACTGAAGACTGACAAATACTTGACAAGAACAACTCTACAGACCACCTGGAAGTGCCTATGAACCACTGATGGTCTACGAAGAATTTAGATAACTTTACTGAGTGTTTATTGATTACTGCAGATGAGGAAGAATTATTAAGTTAGAGTCTGGGTGAATTTTATTTATTTATGATGGAATGCACAGTTTAAAAAGAAGTTCTAGGAGATGTTTTTCATATATATTAACCTTGATCCAGTTAAAGCATTTCATATATTTGGCATTTAAGTTAGACTTAATTTAATAACATGGCTTAGAATATCATTTGAGATCAAAGATGCAGAGTCTTTGAATCTTTTCTTATTCTTTTAAATCTCTTCAGGTCCTTGTTAGTGCTTTAGCATTCTTTTATGGCTAGGTTAAAGCACATGCAGAAATTTCCACGGTTTTATTAGAAACAATTGCTTGTTTCCATAACGAAGTGTAAAAAAAGTAACACGCTGGCCTAAAAGTAGATGAGAGACCATAAGATTCCTTGTTAAAAGTAATAAACACACTGAATCATTAAGAAAGCCTATGTAAGCTCATAAAGTTGAGATTAGACCAGAAAAATGCTGACCAAATCACAGTGGCAAGTACTTCATCTCTCCAGAGGTCAGGGGATATTTTAAAAAGAGGAGTGTTTTTTCCTCTTTATTAAGACCATTGTCTCTGTGTTGCTGCTTATGCTGACCCCTTTCTGACAGCATTCAGTTCCTTCCATGCAATAAGAAACTACTATATGTTGTGGAATGTAAGGCCTCATGGGGGTTATCAGTCTTTACCTGCATGACTGATAAAGTGTAAGAATATCCAGATTTCTTCCCATATGAAAAAGTATTTAATTCATATTCACCTGTGTCAAAAAATTCTCTCAGTGTTGGTGGTCACATGGAAATCTTCTCAGGTGCAAAGACACCAGCCTGTTCAGCAGTCTTATGTATGATGTATAGCATTAACTGCAGCTGATGTTCAGTAACGAACATGAAGACACAAGCAGGATTATGAGTAATTACCTGCGTAATCACAGAAGAGGCAGGAAGAGCTCTGCTCTATTCAAGGTGGTGTTGAGAGGCAAGATACTTGATCTGCCTTTAACTTTCATGTTGAGTTGTGTCTTTCAACTTCTGCAATTTGCAGATGATGTTTTAGTTAGGAGGAATGTTAATGTGACAGCGTGTTCTCTCTTGGTGAGGAAAAGGTGACATGAGGCAAACAGCCGTTAAAAATATTTTGCTAGAGATCATGTCAGTAGATTTAACCTGTCAGACAAGACTTAATCTCTGAACGAAAGCTTGAGGGCATCCAAGCCAAAAACCTGCTTTTAGGCACCATTTCCTTGCTGTTATGATTTTATGCTTAGCGCTTATTATCTGCTGCCACCAACAACTCGCCAACCTAAAAAATTTTAAGCTTCTAAGAGCAAGAATTGTGACCCCAGATCCAACCTGGATCCAAGCATTTTATGTATCCCATGTGTTAATCCCACCACACAGAGAGGTTTCTTTATAGTACCATGACAGGAGGTGGGAGCAGGGATGTCCAGGGTGTTGTGTTTATTCCTCCTTGGGACTCAGAAGAGCACAAAGGCAGCTAGAGGAAGCTCTGTGAGACGCCTGAGAGCTTTAAGGCCAGGAAATACGCAAATCCAGGTTTAAAAGCTATCATTCTCCATTCTTCCTATTCTCACAACAGGTTCAGCTCGAGCTTAAAGTTTATGCCTGTAGCATGTGAAGCTTCTCTAAAAAGATGAGAAAAAAACACACTAGTGAATAGTGGATATCGTGCCAAAGGGTAGAAGAGACTCCATCAGACAAAGATCAGTGTGTTGCTGAAAAAAGGCCCAGAAAACTACCTTTCCCATCTGCTTATCCAGAAGAATGAAAACACACCAAGAGAAACAAACAAAAAATACACAGAAAATGTTGATTTTAAACAAATTTCTTGTACTATCCAGGCTTGATTTTGCCACAAAACACCCTCTGTTCTGGGTTCCCAAGAGGAGGGAGTCCATCTAGAAGTTCTGGCAGTTGTAATTTGCTTTAGGAACTGAAAGACATAAGAGGTCTCACAGACATCTCTGGGACACCTTGATTTGAGACATACATCCCCTGGGCATCTCTGATCTCCTGCTGAGCCCCAAAGACGATGAGAAGCTGCTTTCCCTTGTCAGAGCCTTTGGGGATGGGGAGGGAAGAGAGATCCTTGTTGACATTGTTCTCTTGAAACAAAGGGGAGTGCATTTAAAACAAATACTTTTTTATATTGCTAAACTCCCCCAACTGCCTTCAGAACTTGCACAATACAGGCATCTCTGATTTGGCAGAGATGATCTTTTAAGAATTGACTTCACAAATTGGTTTTGTTTTGCTCTTGCTATGGGGTGAGCAGTATGAATGCCACAATGAAACAAAAGAAAACATGCCTTCAGCTAAATTCTCCTCTCACAGCCCTGCAAACCCACTCAAGCCAACTCAGTAGCAGCAGCAGAACTGAGAAAAAATGTTTTAACTCCACAGATCCCTGAAGTATATATATGTACTGTTGGCAGGATTAGGGAGACAGAAAGTGGTTCACTGATCTAAACATAGAGGGGCCAAGCACCAGACTCAGTCTTGCTACACTTCTAGAAGTTCTGTGTTGCGATGCAAACAAAACCTGAGTTAGTACGTTCCCCAGCAATTTACCACCATGTCACGCAACCATAGGCAGAGCTAGTCTGCTGGTCTGTTTCGTAAATAAGGTAAAAGAAAACATCATGAGATCCATTACTCAAGATAACCTGCAATCTAAGTAAATATGTCACAATAAGTGTATCATAATATCACCTCTGAGATGTAGGGGATAGGAAGTAACTCAGCCGTTCCTCTTGATTTCCTTGGGTGAGCTGGAATCTGAATAAATGATCTGCTAATCTGTGGATGCAGAAAACATGTTAAAGTTGAGTGTCACAGTTTTACTGATAAAGTAACTAAAAGGGAGGGTATAGGCATTGTATCTTCCAGTTACTCATCCTTGTTATAACGAGATGAAAAAATGACTAGGGTTAGACGACTCAGCATCCAAAAAAAGCATTGTGTGTGGTCCCTCATCTTCCCATTCCATCTTGAGTGATTTTCCCTGCTACCTAACTTTGTATAATGAGGCTCTGAGGAATTAGATCAGTTGTTCACCCTATACCAACCTTGTATAAGCTTGATTTTTGTTGCTTTGAAAATTCAAGTACAGGAGTGAGAGTTGGGGGTAAAGTTCAGTGGTTGTCTGAATGTCATCAATGTATTAGTGAAGATACTGCATGCGCACAATGTGGAGTACACCCCATGTGGTGATGACAAACTGACTCTGACCTCAGGGGGAACCCACATCAGAACAGCTGGAGCCAGGCCTTAGGCTACAGGTTGAGAAATAAGTATAGGAGTTCTTTCTTTTGCCACTCACCTTAATTATGTGTTTGGAGGTCACAGAAGCATCTTACTGGGCAAAGAAACTACGCCCTGTTAAAGGATCTTTACTAAAGCCACAGCTGACAGTCTTGCTGAATTTAACTTGTGTATTGTTTTGCTTCTTGTCCTGTGTGCTGTGATGGAAACCACCAATGCATTTCATTATTGCCTGTAGAAAAACAATGATTCACCCTTAGCTGCTTTGACTTCTTGCTGCAATAGAGATGGAGAGGGATCTGAGTTTAAGCATGGTTTTTGTATATAAGAGGGAAGGGAGAAACCTGACCCAAAAGTGTGAGCTACAGAAAATGAGAATAATTAGGAAGATGTAGTTTTATATGTTTAGCAATACATAACTGGCTAATTTCTTTACGTTTTGTTGTCATATGCTGTCCCCTGTGGTATCTGGGCAGAGCATACATAAGAATAACACGTAAGGACAGACAGCCATGGTACATTGCTCACTGCTAAACTAAACTAAACAGGAAAGACATGAGAGACATAAAAAAAAAAAAAACCAAAACAGCTTTCACCTTCCTAAAGCTTCTTTTCAAAGTCGGCGAACATAAACTTTATTCTTGGACCTGCAAGTTAACCCCAGCTCTGGTGGACCGTGTGAACCAGACAGTGTGACTTGCAATTTGTGCAAAGATCATCCAATTTTTTCTATCTAGTGTTTGCATTTGTCTATTAGTGTATTAATATGGGAAAGTAGCTCCCTCTAGTGTTAAGAAACATTCATAATTTCCATCCAATGCAAATGCAGTTGAATAACAAAAAGTTTGGAAGTTGTGACATTGATTCCACAAATGTACATATAGCTCATTCAAAGATACAATGACTTAACGTAGGTTGCTTTCATGAGCTTGCTTACATGACTTGCTGAACTGGAACCCAAGAGTTCACACTCTTCATTGTTAATTAGTACAGTACTACAGTGCTTATGGAATTTTAAAAATAACTTAAAGTGGAATTTTAATTGTATTAATATTAGGACAAAAATCTTTAGTGCTTTTTGTAGTTTCTATTTTCTTGCGTTTTCATGAACTGACTTCCCTAGTTTTACTCCCTCATACTGCAGAAGTAACCAGTAAAGTTTTGCTTGTTTGCTCACTCACTGTGTTGCTGAAGTTAAAGTTGCCTATAATTACAATTCCTCCTTTTCCATGGAGCACAGAGCCTAATCTGTGCTCTTAGGAGAACCATAAAACCTTTGAGGACTTCATGCTGAAAGGTACTGGGCATTCTGCTTGGTTCCAACAAAGCAGCTAGATGCTGCTTGATTTTGTCATGTGCTTGACTTTAAGCACATAAAGAATCTGGATGTGATTAATAATAATAGTCACAGACAGACTGAGGATCTTTTTTCCAGGATCATTTTCCCCTTATGCAGAAAATCCTAGTTATTCTTAAAATGCCCCTTAATGTTGACATTTAGGGGCATTTATTTAAACCTCTTCGAGGCTTCAAAAATAATTTGCACAATAAGTTTCACCCCTGAACATTTTAAGGTCAAGTCAATACCATTTCTAAGGAATATGTAAGTTTATGCATTACACTTTTTGGTTTCATTATAGCTTTTTCCCTATTTGCTTGTGTTTTTCTGCTCTTAAGTCATAGTATGAACTTGTTTTTTTATAGCAATTATATTCACTCTACATTAAATTTTAAATTTTTTCTCTTTCACACGCATAGATTTAAATGATGGTATGATTTTGTGAGAAATACTTGATACTCTTTTTCTGTGATGAAGATGATACTTTTTGTCTTGTTTTTATCACTAGCATAACAAGAATTATGGCTGCTGGTGGTACATGAGAAAAAATACTGTGCTGTCAGGCTCTTTCTCTGTGTCCTGTCATGAATACTGGTGGCATTATATCTTGAAAAAAAAGGCTGTCTGAAACCCACAGGAACTGATCAGTACTTAGCCTAGTTTCTTTCAATTCAAGGCAGTTTTTTCATACTGTGTGTATTTATTAGCAGTCCTTTAAAGCATCATTAGTCTTTGCTGTGATTGCTGCTCTACTTTTGTGGCATGACAGTTGATTCTTCACTGTTAAACAGAAGGAAAATCTGCAGGAAAAACATGATCAAACACCCGCTCTGGAAAATACAGAGGAAATACTTAAATTGAGCGGACACTGAGAAAGAAGGCATTTTACCTCATACTGTGTCAAAATGTCATTTTTATTTCATTGTATAAAGCCAAACATAAGACAAGAAGTATGTGGTAAAATCACTCAAACCGCTTGACATTAGCCATACTGATAACTAGTACTAATTCCAGAGGAAGCACTTAAGTAATTCCGTTGAATTTAATAGGATGAAAATTAACAGTGATTGTAGTTTAGTCTGAAAATGAGTACACCTGATTCATTACAGTAATATGATTTGTTAAGCAATAAGAGGAAAAATCTAGTTGCCATGTCAATCTGATGAATGTATTACTTAATTAGTTACTGAACTAAGCTGGAGAGAGGGCATGCCTATGGCTCTACTGACATCACTTTCACCATTTCTCCAGCCAACTTTTACTAATCCGTCACATGTGGTACTTTTTACACTGCTGCAGAGAGAGGGGGTTTCTATATTTTCCCATCAACAACTTAACACAGTGCAATGTGAAAGTCGCTTTTATCCATATCCCTTTATTTGTTTGTGTGGAAATAGCAATGTGTTTAGGCCAAGCAGTTGATCTGAGCGGCTTTTTTAGCTCGATTGCTACTTGTCATTTTTCAAAGTCGTTCCTGCTCTCCAGCCCTTTGAAGTAAAGCTTCTTTATTGAATATATATCTAGGCTTTGTAGCATTCACATGACTTCACAGACAGTTGTTCCGTTTGTCTTGGCTGTATCACATGAAAGGATATTTTAACTGGAGAGATTAAACTGCATTCAGGATGTCAGATGACCATGGTCAACTGGAAGTCTGCGCTTGGAAAATTAACATGGCTCAGTTAGGAACGTTTCGTTAACATGACTATTAGCAGTGTTTGTTTTCCAGGGTAGTTACCAGCTTCAGACCTCAGTTGTGACTGGAGGATTTCATTTAAGAAGAAGCTGTCTCTAGCGAAGAAATGCACCGAACTCTCACTCTTCCCTTACTTACTCAGCCAGATCTGTTCAGCCCAATTTTACCATTTAATCATGAAAATGAATGTGAACTCCATTGTATCCAGTGGTGCTATAAGACCTTAGTTGGGGTTTCTGTCACCCCTGCGAAGGGGTGACTAAGAGCAGAACTTGGKTTTTTTAGCACAGGGCATGTGAGCAAGATCTGTTTTGTTTTGTGAGTCATATCTATTTATTTTGCTATGTACATGCAGTTATCTAACATACTTCTGGTGCCAGGCTTTCTGCTGAAAGCAGCTAAGTCAGAACTTGGAGACATTTAGAGTGGAAAAGTTCTATCAGCAGTATAAATTTACAGGTAGTTAAGAGAGATAAAAAACCCCAGAAAAGTAAGTTGGAAAATGAGCCCATATTCTGTGCCAGTAGTGCTGGCAAAGCGTAAAGAAAAGGACGAACGTTGCAATAACCTGATGCTCACCAGCTACCAAACTAGGAAAGAAATTGAAACAAATGGAAAAATGGCCTGTTGTTTATCTTTTCACACCTCGGCCACTATCCTGAATGTACACCATTCACCTGTATCCCTTCTCCCTGTGCTGGAAAAGAGATAGCTCTGTAGTGCCAAAACTTGTAGACAAGTAATAGCTTAATAGCAAATCCGGAGTAGTGCAAGGTTACACTTAGTAAAGGAAAATCCTTCAGTATTCCCAATGACAACTTGCCAAATGCTTCCCTCCGTCCTTAATTTTTGCCTCTTTTTTTTATTTCCTAAGTAAATTCAGTTAATTTAAGGAGTAAGGATTTCCCTATTTTGAAAAATCTCATTGCCTCTTCCAAATTCTATTATAATTAGTTCAAGACTATCTCAAACTGTTTCCTGAGAGGAAACCTTTCTTTGGCTTCAGGCATCTTGGCTCCACTTCCCTGAAATCTTTTAACAGCATTATATCTCTTGACAGGATACAGGTTTCTAATTGATTGCTTCGTGCATTAGTATTGCAAGATAGCAAGTCTAAAAGCCATTTTCTGGCATTAGAGCATGTACTGAGGAGCTTTTTACAAAGATTGGGTTCCTTGATTCCAATGGCTGAACTTTGGCTACAAAAGTTGTTTTGATGTTCTCACTCTGCTTTTAGGGACATTATCCTATGTTTGAGAAGATAAAAATAGAACAAAACTGCTCAGTATTGTCAAGAAAAACTAAACTTGATATATTATGACTGAACAAAGCAGAAGTAAAATATGCTTCTATCTCACTAACCCTCGCATGATCTCCAGCTTTTTGGCGGAGAGGTAACTGTATGCGATGAAGATTAATGTTTCTTCGATTGCTCTGTTTTAACCTTTGCTTAGAAATATACTGGGCTTTCTTTTCAGAATATGAAATCAACCTTGCTGTCTGAAGTCAGTGAAATTTTACACAAGTGAAAATGAGAAGAGAGCTATGAACTATGCATCCCTGAACCAGTTATAAAAAGCAACAAATAAGGTGCATATGACTAGAATGAAAGGTAAAATTCTTAAATGGCATTGTAAGAGACACTGTAAAGCTTTGATTTTCTTCCTTTTATCATACCAGAATCTCCTCTCAAACACAGTAAATTCTTCTCTAATTCTGTCTGAACAATCACATTTGAAATCCCAACAAAATACAGATGTTCAGACAGATTTGAGAATGAGAATGAGTAATGAAAATTCATTCATGTTGTCCTATTGTAGAACAGTCAGCTTATTCCGAGTACTAGTTTTAAGCTTTAGTCAGTTCTGAGGCTTTCTAAGTGAGTTGCGTTATAGAAGACCAGAAATACTCTTTTCATCTGCTATGTCCTTGTCATTAGTAGGGGAAAAGTTTCATGCTTGTTAAGGTGCAGTGAGGTCTCTTCTGAATTCAGCGGAAAGGTGTGACTTGTCAGAGGTTAGAGAAAGTGTTTATCATTCAGTGAACTGAGCCTGAAATGTTTACTTTTGATCACAGTTTCCTTTTATAAGGGATTCTTTACAGAAACTGCAGCTCTGGTCACCCACTATCCATATTTATGAATACCCATGTTTTGCTTGGTAGCAGTGCCTACATGTACACATGATAGCTCCACCATTTGTTGTCTTCATTCTGAGTGGCACTAGAACATGCCATTTGCTGTCTTTGCCATGCCAAGCCTTGTTTTCCCTCTGAAGCCAATGCTGTCAGTTACAAGACAGTAAGAGTGGTGTACCCTCTGTTTGAGACTGCTGCTTGAGCTGCTGTGGCTGTTCTATACCTTGTTTTTGCGTTCCTGAACACTGGGGGACACTGCTTGCTTGCCTCTTTCTAGCTGCACTGTTGAACACACAAGGCATATTGTTTCTCTTAAACTCAAGGACCTAAATTCATGATTATCCCTCCAGATGGTCCACAGCTTCTAAAATTGGATTCAAAGGAGACAGAATTCTGCACAGTATGATTTTAGTTTATTCTTATTAATAAAATTAATGGGTCAAATATAGGATTAAATAATGTTGCAGTAATACTGATGAGAAGCTAGCACTTAGTTTCCTGTAGGAAACACTATTGGAATAACTGAATTCAGCAGCTATATGCCTAGATCAGATACAGGGATGTGAGAGTAAGCTGCATTTGTCATATGTATGCAGTTAACCAACTGTACCATACAACTTGTACCTAGTGCATAAGGCACAAGAGCTTTCTGCATAATAGAGCAGGAGACCTTGTACTTTCAGTCATTGTTGTTTTCAAACCAGACCATGCAGCTGGAGATAGCAGTCCTGCTTCTTTCAAAGGACCTTAAGGTTCTACCTTGAAGTGCAGAGCAACTGTGAAATGCAAAGGAGAGGAAAAGATAAGGTCTTGTGATAGTCTTGAATATGTTTTGGTATGTTAATAGGATTTAAATTACTAACCAAATGCATTGGAACCAGTTGTGTCCAAAACCTCAGATCTTTTATGTGTAGGTTTGGCTCTTCTTTTCCCCTCAGCTCACTTAAACCATTCATGCCACCACCAACTTTTTTCTATAGTTGAATTGTGTATACACAATACACAAATAGCCAAAACCAAAGTTGCAGGGAAGGAGATTACATATGTGTATGTAAAATAGCATAAGTCTCACTGGCTGATGAATCTACCTAATTTGCAGCAGATTATGGCTTGATTTTTATAAAGAAAAGAAAGGACACTTATACTTACCCTTACCTAGGCTGCATAAAAGCAATGCATGACTGTCAGGAACAACGGGGATTTCACCCTGCAAGAAGTGGATAGTGAATGTACAGTCTCTCCCTTGTAAGACCTAACTAGAAGACAAAAGATACTCAAGAAACTGTGAGTTAAGCTGAGAAGTACACCTAGGACTGCAGCTAGTACTGTCATGTTACCAAGGCTGTTGACCCGTGTGTCCGTATGGTTACTGAAGGTCCAAGATTTGAGGCTTTGGGAAGGTTCCTTTGTTTCAGGTCCTACACAATTTTTTATTAGATCACTCCTGCCAGCATATCATTTTTATTCAAACAGAAACTGAAAAATATGGGGTTGCATGTAAATAAACAGCTGGATTCCTATGTTTTATTCAAGATAAAGCTATTTTTAGATCAACAGTGAGTCATTGCCCATGGCATTTGAGGGAAGCGAGGAAGTGGGTAATGGCATGGCTTTTATTGATACATGTTCTACTTGGTACTAAAAAGTGGAATGATTTCTCATTTGATCAGCAAACTGCGCATAATGTAAATTATATTTCTTAGATTTCTTCTCTGGAGTAAGTGGTGGATTGTGGGAGAAATGTCAAAAATTAATGCGTGGAAACTTTTATCTCTGTGGTATATATAGGTCCACATTGACTTTTATTGTTCAAACATCATGGTGGATAAAAACTCAAATGGGACAAAGGCATAAATAGGAAACCATGGGGGATGCTACTGATTATTCAGTATAAAAAATCAGACATCTCACTCTCTTCTCAGTTGCTACCCTTCTTGCAGTTTGCATGGCAATCCCCACCCATTGAATAAAGCAAACAGTAGATTCGTGGATTCTGTAACCTCTTTTTTTGGAAGCTTCTCAAATTGTTATGTTTCATTCCAGAATAAAGAAACTGAGACATAAAACTGACTAATAAGAATTCTGTAGAGGAGCAGCTGTTAACACTCAGCTGATGTAGGAAATTATACCTTTAGTCTCCTTGTCACAAAATTAATACCAACTGAGCAACTGTGTTTTGCCCACCCTGCAGAAAAAGAGCACTGTGATGCTAACACAGACTGGCATCACTTGTGTTTTCTAGTAGGAGGTCATACTCCCGAAGCCTTAAGTGTAAATCCAGTTTAAGTCTTTGCAGCTATGTTTTCCCAAGTGAGGGTAAGAATTGTCTGCTTTCAAAAGATGGCTTTTGGGAATGAACAGCTGAATTTTTCCTTAATGCTTTTAAAGATTATGTTCAGAAGCTGATGAACTTCACATAATTTTATCAAACTCTACCAGCTGAAAACTAAGTGATTATTAATAGATGGAGGCTGCTGAGCTTAGTTTTGGTTGTAGACATTTGCAGAAAATATGAAGAGCATGCTTCTCAAAAGAAGTGCTATGATTCTTTGAAGACTAACCTCTCAGAACAGTTCTAAGCACCAGCTACTGAACACGGCAGTAAAACCCTTTCTGGGAGGTAAATTTCTGACTGAAGACATGATATTCTAAGTGCTCCCTACACTGAAAGCAGTGAAGACATCTTACAGCATGTAGAACGAAGCATATCTCAGGACTGCCTGCAGATGCAATGCAGGACATGAAGAGGTCTCTCAGCATTTCAGCCTCTCCCTGTCAGATGATCTGGAACATACATCACATTTAGCAGTTGTTAGAGGTTGCCAGTCTGGTCTGCTCTGCAGTTCCCTCTCCTCTCACACATCAGGTTATTTGCAGAAAATTTGCAGGACAGACTCCCTTTGGCAGAAGGGTGACAGTGTAAGTAGCCTTCTTACGGTAGAACCACAAAGCACCTGTAGTAATTTTTTTTTCCTAGCAATGCAAAGTCAAAACAATGCTATTCTTTTGGGTTTTTCCCCCAAAGAAAACGTACCAAAACCTGCAAATTAAGGGGTTTAATTAAAATAAATGTTTATTAGTGTAAATAATGGTTAGTGTCAACCAGTAACCAGCACTGTGCAAAGCCAGGTACTGCAAAACCCTGGAGACATCTTTCTAGTTGTACTTTTCTGAATGGAATTACTGTGTTAATAAATGGCAGTATTTTTGCTCTGGAGCACACCAAAACAAATAAAGGAATTTAGAGTGCCTTATACCTGCTTTTCTCTTAGATACAAAAAGTGTATGTGTTGAGCTCCTTTTAGGAGACATGCTTTACTATGCATTATGATAATTTGACTTTTGCAAATATTTGTATTCCAAGTGGGAATTCAGGAATATCTTAGTGGCCTATTACTTACAAAACAGATAAGAAAAAATGAGACAGTATGGGAAAATCAGCGGGGACAAAGTTAAGTAGAAGTAAAAATGTCCCCCCATATTATGCTTGCACTAATATAAGCCCTACTTAGTGTGTTTGTGGTGGTTTAGGGAGAGACTGTACAATTTGCTCCCATACAGCTTGTGAACAGACGAGGAAAGGAAAAAATATCCATTATAATTACTTCAGTGTTTCCTATCCACCATATAAGGATAGTAAGTTTATTCTTGGGTTTGGAGAATGAAGTTTTATAAAGGCAGTTGTTTGGTTTTTTTCTAGGAAGACAGTAAATAAGTGAAGCATCTTTCTTTCCATTTTTCTTAGTATGTTGGGGAAAATCTATTTTTTCTGATTTACGTTTTTCTGGGTAGTGAGATGGAAGGGTACAGGCTGTAAGGATGGGAGGCATGACTGTGCAGCAGTTTCCTCACAATGTGCAGATCTTAAGACAGCTGCTATCAAGGGAATAGTGTGAATTTCTCATTGATGTCAGTCCTTTACGTATGTGCATCATGCTGATGCATATGCCTTTCATTAAATAGACGAAATGGATCATTACTCTTCTAGCAGGCGAAGAGTTTTCTTTAAGCCCTGAGGTTGAAGACCAGTGTTCGTTCATTTTCACTATAGATGTTACTTCTGCTGTTTTAACTGTAACTTGATTTGCAACTTCCAGTTGCTTTGGGAAAACATCTGCCATTTTCTCTGGCTTTGAAAAGACAATAACTTTTATTCTTTCAGATTATGATATAATTGGTACTGGAATTTGTCTTAGTTCTCTTGTTTCTTTTTTGCTACTTGAATGTCTTGTTTCTCTTAAATATCTTTATAACATTTATATGGACCAATATTTATTGTCTGCTTGTGTGACTGCGTTACTGCACTTGTATTAAATAGGTGACATACACCACAGTAAGTTGCTGCTCTGATCATACAATTAAGCCAAATCTTTCACCAATATTGCAGTAAAACTTGCCCTTTTTTCATATTGACAGACTTGTTTTAGGGTAGTACAAGCTTATTATCGATGAAAGAAATGCTTTTTTTTTGACCCGTAAAGCTTCTGAAATAACAATAGGTAAATCTGTTTTGGCTACTCTGAAAATTCTATTTCTTCCCATTGTAGGCAGGGAAAGAAGGAGGGTATGGGATAATCTTACCCCAAAACTCCTAGCTGGGAAAAACTTGCAGTAATCAGACAATGTAAAGGATCACATCCCAACACATTTTTTCTGACCTTCATATTCTTTCCTGTTTTCTTTGCAAAACAATGACAAATAATTCCTCTCAGGGAAAGTTACTAGTTTTGGAGTTAATTTGCTGTCTTTGAAATAACAAAAATTCAATTGAATCAACCATTTTTGATACATCTTCATAGAGCCAAAAGTTCAAGTCTTTTGCACACTTTCTTGATGACACATTTTCATTGCATGTAAAATGGGAGAATTTCCTTGTGGTTTTGGACAGAATCTCTGTACATRTAGACTGTATGAAAATGTATCTCTGAAACTGCCTCATCTTTCCTGGCACCCCATTCATTCTAACTGCCTGTTAAATCTTCCTCTTATTTTAGGCTGTCTTTCTCTGTCTGCACAGCATTTATTCCATACAAATGAAGATAATAACCTTCCCTATTATTATTATTCTCTTCTAGAAGGATAATTACTGACTCAGATCTTTTCAAGAATGGTATTAAAAGAAAATCCACTTTGACCTGGTTAAAACTGTATAGTAATTCCGTTCAAACGATGTAAGACCATTAAGAACGATATAAATACACAGTTACCATGGGGTTGACTGCATGTCACCTGTACCTCACCTCTCCCCATGAGACAATTCTCCTCTAATTTCCTGCCTATTCTTTCCAGAACATGGGACAGCAGAGGCAGTAATGATGATCTTTACAGCTGTTGTTGCCAGGGACGGACAGCTTTCCAGGTGCTGTGTGTGCGTATAAACACTTGCTAGTATGAGCTTTGGGGCGTTCAGTATATTCAAAGCTATTGATCAAAAAAGAAGAGAATGACTCTGGAAATTATACAAGAAGAGTTTCAAATGTGCCTGTGATTTTTTAGGATTTATTTTGTGTATATGAAAACAACAAACAAACTGGAACAGTATCTCCTCTGATGTCTTTTTCCCAGCAGATACTTTGCAGCACAGTACACTCCTATCAAAAATATTGAAGAATCGCATTAATGACAGACATTATTCTGTACCTTATATGGTGGCACAGAATGAGCCCTAATTACCTCTTGCTTCTCCTGTAGTAAGAGATACACCATCTTACCCTAATATCTTTGACCTGCTAATATTCTTTTTCTATAGATTTAGGCATAACATCACTTGTACYAATACTGTGTGTGAATGGACTATATTTTTGAAGGCTTTATTGCAGTGTTTAAATTGCTCACCTCTCACACAGCACCACAGCCCATCTTCATTATTTCTTCACCAACTTCACTGAAAGGAATATGAAAATATTTCAGCAGCTCTCAAATATATAAAGCTGTTAGGTCTTTTTATTGCCAAGTAACGCTTGGCTTAGTGTTAGACCTGAAAGGTACTGAGGAGTGTCTGCAAAGTGCTAAGTGTTCGGAGGGAGGTGGGGGGCAGAATCTCTGGAGAGTACTCTCCGAAGGAGTTCTTAATACTTTCCTATTGCTGGCAAATCGCACTTCAGATGCACTGTTGTATGTTGTTTTGTAGGGATGGTATGCAAATAGCTAATTCCCGGGGATATTGCTACAGTTACTAATAGCTAGTGATAAAGTATTTTCTATCAATGAATGTTGAAGCCCAAACTGCAGCCCAGCACTTTCGCTGGCTGACTGTATTGGTGCAGCACAGAGCACAACTTTATTTTGTTGAATCAAAAAATTCTGTTTGATCTTGAATTGCTTCCTAAATACAAGTATTAAATAATAAAAGTGGAGTACCTGTTAAAACAGAATTTATGATTTTGGTACCAGGAATGTGTTTGATGACTCAGAATAATTTCAGTGAAATTTGAGTGAGAAAATAATGTGTGCATGGGCACTAAGCTGTGCCTTGCTCAAGCTTGAATAGTGCACAGCTTCTCAGCACTAAGATCAAAAGGAAATAACAGATACAAGAATGTCAGTTAATTTGGGTTGGGAAAGGCCCTTCATCACCCCATCAGATGCTATCAGCATCTACTTCAGGACTGCTTCACTCTCTTACGAATACGTTTACTGTGAATTTTTACATCAGAAAATAAACTGTGATTCTTAGAGATGTAATTATGTTGAGTAATCTGTGGGCAGCATAAACTCCAGTGGCAGGACTTGAGCTACTGTCATCCATTAATTTTGTACTTTATTAGATTGTTCTGCCAAGGAAGGAACCGGACATTTTACGTGGGTGGCTGAATGCTGAATTTATACTCCATTGCACTGCAGATAGGCCAGAATGTAGTTGTATTTTGCCGTGGTGTAATTCTGAAATAACTCCAACAGGTTCTCTGTAGTTATTCTGGGTATGTGCTTAAGGTAGAATCTAATCCTGTATTTCTGCTTGATTCTGAGGAGGCTTCTCAGAGGCTATTCTCAGAAGGCTGTAGAAGTTACTGAGCCATTGCTGAAAATTTAATTTAATCCTGAGTTCTTCTGACGTCTTCAGTCTGACAAAAGACCCCAGAATTAATCCCAACTTGCAGAGCTGCAACACTGTGCATGAACTGTGCTCTCTCTGTGTTCTTTTATTAAAGAATTGTTTTTGTGAAGAAAAAAGGTACTAGATGAAACAAAGCAGATACCTGTGGGTATTGTGCGATGTTATATCCTTCTTGCATCCTACAGCTTTCTTAGCTCTTAGATTTGAAAATAATACTGGTACACCCTAACAACAATTTTAGCCACCATTCCGTGTTTCCATCTCTTTCTCTTTCATAAAGATAACTTCTTTGCTAAAACACAGCTTGACGTGCAATGAAGAGCACAAAACCTTTTTGTCAGACATGTAAGCAAACATTCAAATGCCTGCCCCCAAACACACATACACACTGGGACAGATCCTTTGCTGATTTTAATCACTGCAGTTCTTTTGACTCCTGTGGATCTTTGCAGATTGGTCAGACAGTTTCTTAACTTTGTTTAAATAAACCTAGCACACTTTCTCTTAAGTAAAAATCTGTCGCTTGGTATGCCTTTCCTATACTGATGTAAGAGCTGAGTAGCATTATTCTAGTGTCTGTTCCATTCTTCATTCAACACTTCTGTAACACATCAATTTCCTTAGATATTTTAAGCTAAATGAAACATAGTTCTTCCTTTTGGTTGAAAATTTGTATGTTTCTGTGTTAGAGCTCCTCCTGAAGTTCTGTTAAAAAGCTACTCAGCAGTTTTTAACTTGGCTGAAAAAATTATATGGAAGATGTTAATAAAAAATGAAGAATAGTTGTTCGGAAAGCTTGTTTCTAAGGTCCACTGTAACTGATAGAAAAGATTGGTGTTAACTTTAAGAAGTTTTATGTTGTAAGGTTTCAAGTGGCTGTTCTTGTAAGAGGAAATTGATTATCATTTTCATGCATAGGAGCAGAGTGAGTTTAAGGAAAAGCTGTTACGAAAAGAGAAGGCTTGCATTATCTTAGAATTTCTGTTACTGACTTTTCCTGCGTACATCTTCTGCTCTTCCATGTGTAAGATGAACTTACAAGGTAGGGGAGCCTGCATTTGAGAGAAGGCAGGAAATTCAGAAAGTCACAGCCAGAGGGAATATTGTCTTCAGTGGATTTACTATAAGAGCCATGGTGGATCTGGGCAAAATATCTGGCTTTGCCTGTAAAAGTTTCCAATATTGCCCATCTTTGAATAAATTCACCCCAAAATTAGTGATGAGGTGTGATTTACTGGCATGATCTTTGCATCTGTAGCCTTAGCCTGACACAGATCTAGGGGACTTCTGGCCTGGTCTAAGGATGGGGGGGGGGGCACCTTCTGTCATTGTTCCCGGCTGAGCTATTTTCACTGAAAATGTCACCATAATTGACTGGCATTTTCTTACTGGACACACTTAGTCCTATTGCTGATGTCAGTGAACAAATCTCTTCAATTCAAAGCACTACCCTATCTTCCCTTATTTTACGCTACCCTGTGAGAAGATTTGGGGATTAATTCCTTTTGACGTTAATTTTTTTGACCCCACCACCATCACTTCCACATGACTCATTTGTCCAGACATCTGTTTGCCTAGGAGGGCCAGTGAGACTGCATGTGTAAATGGACTTTCAAAATGCTGAGCACATAGTAATTCCCAGATATTGCCCATCCTTTTTCTCTTGTAAGTTACTGCTGGAGAAACAGAAATGCTGAATTAAGCCAGGAGTGTTTCAGGATTGGATTTACTTTCTCATCTCTTATTTAATCATGATTTATGTCCCCAAATAATGAAGCTATTTTGCTTTTTGCTTCAGCTGTTTTAATCTTTAAATTAAAAGTTCATGGCATCATTTTTCACAGTTAGGTTCCGTCCAGGCTAGGCTGTATGAGAAAGGTCAGAAGCAAGCTTGTTTTAGTAGACGCGTAAATAACTTCAAAAATGCTGTCTGGTTGGAAATTGATTTGTAAGACTCCTTTTCATGCTGGCGCTGAATCTGGGTCAGTGCTTTTCAGATAATACTCCATTTGACTCAAAAATAATTTCAAAATTACATACCTTTTTCATTAAACAATGAGTTTCTAAAAAAGCTTTCTCTGGGGAAAAAGAGGGCCAAGCCTATCTTTGTAACCAGATTATTTTTACAGTTTGCTTGTAAAATGAACATAAACCATTTCAAGCTATCAATATTTCCCTTGCTTTCCCCCAAAAAAACCCGCACAGAAAATTTTCTGCCTGTTGTACATCAGAATTGAAAGTCTAATGTTAGTTCTTCCAGTCTTCCATTAATCATTTATTTCTCATCATCTGATGAACTCACATGAGAGGCATCTTGAGCCCAAAGATCTTATCTCTGCTAGAATACTTCTTGTATGATTTCAGATGCTGTGGACTTTAATTGTGTTGATCCATCTCCTCCAACATCACACTTTAATGTAGTGTCTCCGGGGGGAGGAAGTAGATGTTACTGTGACAGTGATCTATCAAGAAGGGTTGTTTGTCTTCCGTGATGACTATATTAGCTGTAGTAAATATTCTTTTGTGTGCATGCTGTTTCATACAGTGGGAAGTTTCTAATGTGCTTTTGCTTATTAGAATAAACATGCCTATAATTTGGAAATCAGAACAGATCTAGTGTAGTACCTGTTGGGTTCATTGTTGTAAAAGCATCCATTACAGCTGAATATTTATTTTTGTTTTGCAAGGCTCAGTGCTTTGTATGCAAATACATGCAACTCCAGAACACATTTAATGTGAGTTTTTAATGAATAATGTAATTAACCAGAATTGCCCACTGAATAGGATTATATTTTTAATAAATTTAAAAAATTATATCTGATATTGTCCTACTGGACCTGCTATTTGTACAGGCATATCTGCTTTGCCTACTGCCTACTGAACTTTCAGGCAGATGTGCATTCTCTCTAAGCTGTTATGTTCCATAAGGCAGAAGAGTTAATAAGATTTTCTGTGATTTGTTTTTTGTTGTAATAAAATTCATGTTTTTATAAAAGAAATCATTGTGTTTAATAGTGAAACATGAATAAAAACAAGATGAGGAACAAACACCTGGTCCTTCTGCCACTGAAATCAGTAAGAAAGGGAACACTGAATATTGTGGTAGTAGGCTTTCAGAATAATCTGATTTGTGATCAGACAGAAGAAAAGGCACTTTTCCCGAAAGAAATCAGGATTTTTCCATCACAGGCTTTTTTTAGGACATTGGAAAGCTAACTGAGGACTTGGTATTCTGCCAGGTAAGAGAAGTGGAACTGCCTTGAAGCCCCTTAGATGAATAAAAGATGCGAGATCAGGCAACTGATGGCTTTAGCATACAAAGCACAGTCCTGCTTTTCCACTGTCTGCCCACGTGCAGAGTATGATATGTTTTCTTAACACCTTTTTCATAGGGTTCTGGTGGAATTAAGAGAGTAGTGCCATCTAGTCCTTGCAGTTCATGGGTATTGTAATGAATCGAGAACATGCAGCTTCTACAAGTTATGTGGCAATGCCTCGCAGGAGCTCAGGTGTGGGTCAGTACCCTGCTTTTACAGGCACCCTGTCATATCTTTCACAAACGTACCCAGCCTTGTCTCAAAATCTGCAAAGCTTTTTTGATTCCTGTATTTTCTCATAGTGAATGGAAGACTGTTGTAGAGCTTCCAAGAACCAGAGGCTGTCCAGCTGCTGTATTACAAACCTTCTTCTAACTTCTGACATAAATTTATACACAGTTTAATTCACTCCGTCTGTGTGCTTCCATCTTTTTTATCTTACATGGAAGTATTCAGCACCATGTTCCTCTAATGTGCATTTTAGCAATCATACCTCCTTTCAGGCTTAATCTTGGTAGGCTTAGTAAGCCAAGCTTCTTTAGTAGTCATTCATAAAGTAGGGTTTCCATGCACCTGACCATCCTATTAGCCCTTCTGTGTGTGTTCCCATGGGAGTTAGTTGTTCTTGAATGTGGGTGATCAGAGTGCTGCAGAGACAGTTGCCATATTGGAGCAAAACCTCTTTTCCCATCCATCCTCTAAGTTACTTTGATTTAACCTGACTCTGGTAATCATTTGTCATTTCTTGATGGTATATCACATCGTTTACATGGAGAGTAACTGTATCACCTCTCACCTGTCTTTGTCTCTTCTGAAGGATTCACATCCCTYTGTGTCTTTGCTGAATTACCACTGTAGTTCATGCTGTTTCTGTTATCCCTGCAGTACTCGTTTCAGAACTTACCACAAATCCAATTTTTATTTGTTCAGTTCTTAGCATTCTCCTTGTCATTGCTGATGCTTTATGGATATTGAGTACCTGGCTAGATATGTTTTTGCATTCTCTGACAGAGGAATTCAGTCAACTTTTTTGCACATTCTCAGAGCTGAATCATAGATTTGTTATTTGGTCAGAATTCTCGTTAGTCTCAAAGTGATATTTGTTCAGGATTGAGTCTTTAGAGCAAGGTCTTGCTAAATTTCTCATATGGGGCGTCTCCATCAGTGTCTGAAGTACATGCTGAACTGCAGTACCTCAGTCAGCAAGTGGGACAATTCCCYGTGAAAAGTCAGCACGTAAAAGTTTTTGAAATACTGGAGCCCAAATCTGTTTTGTTTTGGAAACTCAATCAATGACGGCTGGGACAGACCCTTTTTTCTTGGGAGTTTTTGTCTCAAGATGATCTCTGCTCATCTGACAGAATATGTTTTATTTATGAAGCATTAATTAGGCTCTCTTCCTAATGAGATTCAAATACGCTGACAAATAGGGCATGTTAATTTGAATATACAATGTCACAGTGCAAGAATTACAAAATTAGTAGCTGTCCATTTTTGTCAGTAATAACCCTATTCGTAAACATCTCTCAGCCTGATTAAAAGGATACCTTGCTGCTCATTCTAGACCATAAACTATTGTTCGTTTATTTTTAATATCAAATTAATAATAAATTTGAATAAAGCTAAAACAATTTTTTAAACAGTTTCTCCGCAATTCCCAAAATATTGAAAGGGTGATATTTTCCTGATCAATTCAGGTCATTTGCGAGATCCTAGAATACCCTTGCAAATTACAGAAAACCTCATATAAATCACAATTAAAGTACCATCACTTTTTAAGAACTAGTAGCATTATGATAATGCCTCAACTAAAAAAAAAACCAGAATACTAAAGCAAATAGAATTGAATTGCTTCTAATAAATGCTATAAAAGTAGGCTTTCCTATTTTCCATTTACAAAGGAAGACTTGTTCTCAGCTGTCAAGTAATCAGTTGAGGAGTTCATGTGTATGCAGAGTACCAAAGTACTTCTTACTGATAAGTCACCTCACTGGTAAGGGATGATACTTTTGTATCATTCTGCTTGCTTCTGGTTTTTAAATCAAATGTTGGTGGATATAAGTTTACTTATGTTGTACTGGAAACGCTTTGGGGAATTATGCTTACTAGGTTAAAGGATTTGTGGTTTCTTTGTACTAAGCTGCGGAGCGGGATGGGGCAGAATTATCAGCTTTTGATGGACAAAAAGGTTCACTTATGGGCTCAGTTAATCGGCTCATGTTTGGTTACTTGCATGTGCAAAGTTCTGTTCACAGGTAAGTGCTTGCATGATTGCAGTGCTTAAAGGTGTACTTTTGCTGACCTCCCCCCACCAAATAGGAGTGTTAAATAGTTCTTGCTGCTTTTTTGCTCCCAAGAGTCTGATATCTAAAAGTTTGTCTAATGTGGATATTTTAGAGAGATCATGACCGATGTTTTTAATTGTGCGCACATCATGCTTTAGCATAGATGAATTACATTGCTGATGTGATCTTACTCAAGGGCAGCATCTAACATAGGTGATCTCACACAAGTTATCAGTGTGAACTGGATTATTGCTGTAGCTGAAGCTTGTCCATACTTAAGTTTGAAAAACTCCCAACAGCACTAAAACTATTACCTACAGAACATGATGAGGCTGCAGATTTTCTTACAGATGTTGTGCTCTGTTGTTGGCTGGTGTCAGTTGATGGTGTTGTAGGGGGAGTTGGCTTTAGTTCCTCATCCTCTTAAATCTTCAGTGACTTTACAGCATGCTCTAAAGAATAACTTGGAGGCAGCTGTGCAAATTCTGCTCGGCATCTGCTACGTGGAGGAAACTGGCTGCATTCCTTGCCTACTCTTGCCTATTACAATACTTCACGTGACACTTTGCTGGCTGGATTGGCTATCTGAAGAGACCTTTTATGTAGACAGAACAGCCAAAATTTGYATCACTTTATATTTATGTGTATATACATGTATGCCCCCTTCCCTCTGTCTCATTTATAGACTTTTCAAGCCCATGTGCACTGCATGCATACCCAAGAATAAGCAGTTCGGTTGTATTAGCTGTTTGGAAAAACTTCAGCCAATTTTTTTATAATTGCTATTTGCCAGTTCACTGAAATTTAAACATTTCATGGAACTGTATAAATTCTGGTGAAAGATCACTCAGATGCAACTAGATTTCACTGAAATCCTGTGTTCCAGGCACACTTCCATTGAAACTTGTTATTTCCTGGTATGTATCCCATCTGTTAGCATCCTGTCTGGCCTGCTGATAAAGAACCGAAATTTAGGAGATCTGGCAGCAGCATTTCCTCAGCGCTTGAGTCTTGCTGATGCTGGGCAGACCAGCAAGTTTCCCTGACTACAGAACAGGCATTCTGTTTTGTGAAGGATTTCAAAATACTTTTGTCCTATCTGAACTACACACATGCGCATGCGCGCACACACACACACTTTGGAGATTTTAAAACCCTCCATGAAATCCTCTTCCAGTTATAATGCAGCTGTAATTGAAACCATTGCACACACAAGACCCTTCCAGAGGAGATTTCTCTTGCTGAGAGTTTGATGGTAGACTTCATAGCCATTAACAGAGCCTTCACTGTTAGGGGTCTTAGACCCTAAAATAGGAACATGTCCTATTTTGGTATCAATTAAAATAGCTCAGTGTTGGCTGCGTTATACATGGCGATAGATAAGGGTTTACAATGACAGAAAGCATTACAAATTTTTTAGTTTTGTTATTAAATGTAAAATTCAAGAGTGTCCTGAAAATACCCCACAAAATCCCCCTTTTCTTCTGATGCATGATTAGCAGAGTAAGTGTCTCTTAGACAGCTTAATGGCTATTGTTATATTCCTTTTTTATTATTATTTTTCAAGAAGTTTCAAATTATAAATAAATAATAAAACTTATGTCCTGTTTTTTACATACTCATCTTTTTTTTTAACTCTCTGCAAACATGGGATTGTCTGTCTTAGCCCAGATACCTCAGTATGCTCTGTGTTGTAGACCACAGCCAGGGGATTTTTTTTTTCATGGAAATGTCAAGAAGCAGGTAGCAAAGAATGGACTGAATAATTCTCTACTACTGTGAACAGATGTCTGATCTTCCTAAAATATTTTCTGGATATTTTTGCTGATCTTGAAAAGCATTTAGAAATTATTGAACTTCATGTGCATACACAGTTCTGATTAAACCATTGTCAAAATTCCTAACTTTCCTAGTCTGTAGTCTTTGAGGGGAGGGGAGCTAGGCATGCTTCCCCAACACAGATCGGTGTTGGCATTCAACAAACCAACCTACACATTTCATTGAATAAACTGGAGATGTGTTTCATCTGTACTCCCAAGCTGGCTTTGCTGTGATGGAAGAGCTTTGTATTTTATGTTATGGTATGAAAATCTAGACATTTCATTAAAAATCTGCATGATAGGCATGCTAAATGTCCTTTAGGCAACTTCACAGCTGTTGTTCTACTGCAGGCTCACCGACATTTTTGCATTTTGCTTGTCAAATTGCCTCATTGTGCTGAGTATGCACCCAGTTGGCAGGATTGGGTTCTACGCTCTTAATGATATGAAACAGGCAAGTATTTTCAGTGGAAGCTGTTTTTCTGTGTAAAATTGTTGTTAAGTAAGTTTTTGGGAAGTACCTGATTTCTGTGGTGAGAATCAACTCTGCTTTTAAATTTCAAATAGAAATTTAAAAGGGAACACAAGGTAGGTAAATCCCAAAAGYGTAAGTGGTAATACTACTGTGTTCCTCATGGGTGTTGCACCTTGCCATGTCCTGTTACTGTCTTCTGTAGGTGGAACTCCTCAGAGAGACTTTATCACACATGAAGCGTTAAGATCTTATGAACCCTATTTTTGACTGATTTTGCCAATAAGAACGTTTGGGGATTTAGCTGCCATGAGTTTTTTGTTTCTTTAAATTTTCTTGTGAGAAGTCAGTAACCGTATAATAAAATGGTGATTTTCATTGATAAACTGTTTTCATCAGTAGAGTTGTCTTGGGTACATGTCAGTGTGGTTTAAATAACAGTACTGTGGTAGGTATCTAAAATGCTTTTCACAAAACCATTCTGGTTCTTACAGAGGAAGGCTCAAATTTGTATGTACTAAAACAATTTAATTTCTTAGCTTAATTTCTTAGTTTCTTCATTTCTTAGTTGGAGAGGTGATCAGCACACAGAAATTAGGGCATTCAAATAGAGATGTAGCTTTTGAAAATTTGACATAACATAAATTTATAAAATGTATGCTGTAGGTCAGACATACCTGGTCTTAGCCTCTTACCATTTGCAGAATATAGAGCTTTTATCTTTATTTCTTGCATTTTTATGCACAAACAGCCGTTTAATAGCTCATAGATTTGTATATACTTTGCTTCAAAAATCATCTGCCTTTTCTGATGGTACTGTTATGTTCGTTCACTCATAAAATCCTTTCATTAGATCACTATTGTCTCCCACATCAACTCCAATCTCTTGCCCTGTTATTTTCTGATTTACCTTCCTCCTCATACTGCTTGACCAAACTATTCACCTGCTAATGCCTCTATTGCCTTTCTGTACCTGCTAACCAATGTCCTGGAGCCCCGAAGGCTTGTCTCCCAAATTTTTCTCTTTTTTCCCCACTCCTCTCCTCTCCTCTCCCTCCCTCCCTTCTGCTCCTCTTCTCTCAAGGGTTACAGCGTAGACAGAAGCAAACTCTGCATGCAGGATGATTTGTGTAGTTAATGTCTTAATAAGACTTTTTCTTAGGACCTTTGGTTCCAGAGAACTTCTTTTCTCCCTGATCCTTAAACCTGCCTCTCCGTCTATTTTCCTGCTTCTATAAGAGTGATACAAAACTCACCTTTTTGCAGAGAGTAGCGTGGAAAACTACTATATAACCTTATTTTGCTGCTTCTGTAGCATGGAAAACTACTGTGTAATCTTCAGAACATGTTATTATTTCCAAGTGACTCACTTTCCCCCCTCGTTCTCTAATTATTCTTTTCTGTGCCCCTCCTTTGTTTGTTATGTTTTCCTAATGCTTCCCTTAATCCACACCTGTCCTAAAAACTTCTGTGGTAATTTCAGTAGAACAGAGACATAGTAAATAATTTTTCTCAATGACTGTTAGTTCTCTCTTTTGTATAACACAATCTGTATAGTGAAGACTTGTTAGATTTTACCCCCTGTGCAAGTGCCCAGACTTTTATCCCCAGAACCCCTACGTTACTGTTCCAGATCTCATCCATAAGGCCTGGATTCAGCCCACTTTAACTCTAGGTACCTAATTAAGTGCCTAAATTAAGACTTGGGATCTCCTTGTATTTTGAGTGGAAAGAGAGACAGGAACAGAATAGAAAACAAGTTATTTGGATAAATGCATTCCGACCTCTGAAGTTACATAGGATTAATTTTAGTCCTTTATTTGAGGATTTTCATTGTTTAAAATTTTGCTGAAAAAAATAAAGTGAAAATCATTTGCCATTTTCAGATGATTATTGTGCTGCTGCTGTTTTCCAATTACTGATCATTTTAATCTGCAGTGGGGCTATATTGTATCATTTAGAACTGTGGTGTTACTCATTTAGACTATTGCATTAGCGCTTTTTTCTCCAAGCTGGACACTGCCAGCTCTCTCAGTCCCTCCTGCTATGGGAGATGCTCCAGCCTCTTAATTGTTTTTGCGGCCCTGGGCTGCACCCACTCCAGTAAGTCCATATCTCTCTTGCACTGGGGAGCCCAGCACTGGACCCAGCACTCCAGACATGTCTCACCAGTGCTGGAGTAGCGGGGAAGGATCACCTCCCTTGACCTGCTGGCAACACTTTTCAAAACGCAGCCCAGGCTGCTGTTGGCCACATTGCCACGAAGGGTGCATTGCTGGCTCATGGTCAGCTTGTCGTCCACCAGGACCCCAAGGTCCCCTGCAGAGCTGCTTTCCAGCTGCTCAGCCCCTGGTGTGTACCCCTGCCTGGGCTTATTCCTTCCCAGATGCAGGACTTTGTATTTTCCCTTGTTGAACTTCATGAGGTTGCTCTCTGCCCAGTACTTCAGCCTGTCAAGGTCCGTCTGAATGGCAGCACAACCAGCTGGCATGTCAAGCACTCCTCCCAGTTTTGTATCACCTGTGAACTTGCTGAGGGTGCAGTCTGTCCCAGGGTCTAGGTCATTAATGAAGAGGTTAAACAGTATTTGCCCCAATATTGACCCCTGGAGTACACCACTAGTGACATGCCTCCAACTGGAGTTTGTGCCACGGATCACAACCCTCTTGGTCCAGCCGTTGAGCCAGTTTTCAATCCACCTTGCTGGTCACATATCTAACCTGTACTTGGTCAGGTTGCTTATGAGGATGTTATGGGAGACAGCGTCAAGAGCCTCATGGAAGTCGAGGTAAGCAACATCCACGGCTCTCTCCTCATCCTCCAAGCCAGTCACCTCATTGTAGAAGTCTATCAGGTTAGYCAGACATGATTTCCCTGTTGAAAATCCATGGTGCCTGCTCCCAGTCACCTTCTTGTCCTTCATGTGGTTCAAAATGGTTTTTAGGAAGATTCATCTGTCACCTTCCAAGGGATTGAGGTGAGGGACTAGACTCAATATTGCCTTCCCTGAAGATAAGGAAAGACAGCAACAAAAATGCCTAATAGATAATTTTTATAGATTTCAGAGTGGTTGTTTTGTGGTCTTTTTTCCTTCCATAAAAATAATTAGATACCAATGATCTAAAATATTTAAAAACAGCAATTTGCAAGGAAGACTAATTGCTAAATGTTGAATTTTAACATCTTGTTGCTGCATTTTCAAGTGGTTTGGAAAGATTAAAAATTCATAAAGGGAGACCAAAATGAGTGAAAATGTAGTATGATATATTGCTTTAAATAGCAGAGCTCTAAGAAAGCTGTGTTATTAATGCAGCTATTCTGTCTTCACTCCATGAAATCCTAATGAAGCTTGAATGATGTGATTGAGTTTTATTAGTTACTTATAGATGCAACATTTCATTCAGATCAATAGGCTTAGACTATTCTCCAGTATGACAGGAACAAAAGTAATCATGGCTCATATTCACTTTTATGTTCAAATTAATGAATGTCCAGGACGCTATTCCCAAAATCTTAGGTTTTTTGAAAACTGTAACAGATGTTTAGAAATTCAATGCATGCAACTACTGTTAGAAGTGGATAGTGAGGTGGTGTCAAAACAACCAGTTGGTCTCTCAAAGCTGGTTTAGATTACTGGAAATCTTGTTTTAATGTGTCTCATTTTCTATTTTTATAAAGATAATCTTTATTTATGCAGAATTATTTTCTTACAGAAATCTATTTGCAGAAAATGCGTGCCATAAAAAATAAGTAGTTTATAAATCCATCTGTCTTGCCAAAAATTTGTTTTGGAACATTTTAAAAAAAGAAAGTTCTTAAAACTCAACTATGCAAGGGCTGTCCTGGGTAGTGTCCACAATTCTCTTTTCCTAAGAGCTTTCCTTTATGTAAAAAAATGTTTAAAAAGGGAACTTCTGACACTTCCCTCATCTCACCTTTCATCCGTGTCTTTTCATTTGCTTTTTCAAGAAAAGAATAAAAGAAATCTAAGATACTGGTTTCTTGCTTAGCCCGTATAATTTAATTCTCTTTCTCTAGCTGTGATTTTTAGGCTGGAAGAGGATTCTGTCCACCGCACTGTTTCACTGCTTAGTTCAAGGTGGCCACCAGCCACTGCTGGAGTAGTACCCTCCCAATGTAAGAGGAACGATTGGAAAACAACATTTTTCTTGCAGGAGCACTGCAATAGCTCATATTTTTGTGTAAGTCTCTAGCAGTATTTTGATTTGTTTCCTTTCCTTTTTTTTTTTAGTTTCTAGATTTTCTGATTATTTGCCCTCACGACATAAAACAGGCAGGCAAATAAGAAGGAATGCCAAATTCATTATTTCATTAAAAATCTGGTTTTTGCAAGGCCTTCCCCAGTACTCCTTAATACCTCCTGAAATTGGCCTAGTGTATTTTTAGACAGAATTAAATAACGCACTATTATTATTTTGTTGTTTTTTTATTGTATTAGGGATAAGATACAAAAGCTTTTGATTTTATGGAATTATCTGTTGCTCTTCTGCAGCTTGTAGCTTTTATAGGTTCACACTACAGTTTCAGATGAAGCTTAGTAAGTAGTAGTATATCTGAACAACCTGTCTTCTTTCTTTTTCTTTTGTAAGTGCACATTTGGAAAAAGGAAAAGAGAATGAAACTACTCACTGATGCACAGAGCATATGGTCAATCTTTGTTTGGCAGCTGGACAAACAGCTGCTGCTGAAATACAGTTTTTCAGATATACTTCTATAGGAGTTTGCCATTAGATGTTACTAAAAACATTTCAAATTTCTTTGTGGAGTTTCTGTATACATTCAGAGTATAATTTTCTGTTGGTGAACATAATGAGGGATTTTATTTTGATTTTTAAATCAATGATAATTTTGAGCAAGGTAGAAGCAGATGCTGGTTCCTGTAAAGTAGCTACAGTTGATTTTATAGTATACTGGACTGCACTAAAAACGAATAGATGAAGTAGGATCCACCTTGTAGCAGTATATTGTGGAATCCCAATAAATGAAACTTTTTTTTTATTCTCTTTCCCCTGTTGGTCATCTGGTCAGTGCACTTGGTTTGTCATAGTTGTTTTTCTAAAATTGAGAAATTGTTTGGGTTTTGGTTTTGTTTAGTTATCCTATCTGAGATTATGGATTGTCTATCAGGTGAGTGAGTGTGTCAAGGAACTGTTTATCAGGTACTCTGCCAAGAGTACGTGCAATTATTAAGTACTCCAAACAGTTTTGTTTTTCAGTGATGAGGTCGTAGTTATGTGTTGCTGAATATTGACACAAAAAGGTCAAATGCTGTGGCTCCAACCAAGCAGCATATGTAGGTAATACACAAAGGATAGCTATGGAAGATAAATAGAGTTACAGGGATAAAGTGAGACCTGGTATAAATATGCAGCACAGACAGTCTTTCAGGACAAGATACCACTAGACAGTGTGTCTGTGAAAGAGGACTGCCTCAGGTACTCTTGATGCTAAATCATTTTACTCTATTGTCTGCATCTCAGTTATATATTCAAGAGCTGGGCCATTTCCTTTGTAGCCATGAGTGTTAGAAATGCCACTTTTTTTCCTTTTAGTAGAGAATTAGACTGGAGGACAGCCACCGTAGATTTTCTACTGCCTGTCATCTGGACTCCATCAGACAGTTTCTACCACTGTGTCTTGCTCCTGGGAATGAACACCCAAATGGGATGTGTGTGCAGACTCCACGGGATGACTGGGCTGGTCAAGGTGCATTTGGTGATGTGGTGGTTTCAGGAGGTTTACAGGATCCCTGTATTCCTAACACTGATAATCAAAGGGAAGTTAAAGTGTCCATTTCACTGAATACTCCCTCTGTCTTGCCACAGGTAGAGATAAAGGAGGTGAATGTTCACGAGGGATTCAATAAATCCCTTGGTCATGGAGAACAGTATTCCACAGATGACTATAAAGCTTCAGAGACTAGTGGCAAATTATACTAGACGTGCAAGGAGGAGCAAAATGCCTGAGGCCTCTGAAGAGGTTGTTGTAGATTAATAAATGGGATGTCTTTTTTTTCTTTGGAACCCAGGTCTCATCCTGGTTGCAGTAAAATTAGCTTCTTTTAATATAAGAAAGAGAGACATAAAGTAATTCTGTGCTTGATACAGCAGCTCTTGCCACTATGTTTTGAACTTGCTATATATTTTATGTTCAGGTACAGGCAACACACTCCAAGAAAAATAATTGGATCCTTAAAAATGTGAGTACGTAAAAAGTACAGTGTAAATGCATTTACTTTTGGCTGAAATTCTGGACGGCACAGTACTTGATCCAAGGGAACGAGAAGGCTATTATCATCCATTATCTTTTTGTGCTTAAAGGCAAATATTTCTAAGTGCTTTTCCCCTATGTGAATGCTGATACTTTCAGCATAAACATGGATTTGACGTTCCTTTACAGTGGTTGTACTGCATCACCTCATGTTCTTAAACGTAGGATAGGCTACAAACCACTCATGGACAGTGACTTTTGTCAGGCAGAGCAATTTCAAGATGAAAGGTTGTTAGGAGTAAACAAAGAGTTTACGAGGAATGGAAAAAGGGATTATTTACAAGAAAGTACTAGGTCTTGAAGTTCAGGAAGTTTAAGGATAAAAGATAATTGCAAAAGCCAAACTGAGTTGGATCTGGCAAAGGAAATGAAAAGAACTAGTATGAGAGTCCATAGTCATGTAAATGAGAAGAGCATAATGGAAGAAGTGAGGCCATGACCGCAGTAGATACTGAAGATAACTAACTAAACACTTTCAGTGACGTTGAATATAGGGACAGAACAATCATAGAACAGGAACGAAATGTAATAATACAGTGTTGGAGAGCACACTTTGATTTGGATAGTAGGCTATATAATCTGTTAAAATCTAATTCTAGGGGATTTGTCCAGAACTTGTACGATCAAGTTTAAGAATAATGTAGCATACCAAGCCGTGGATGATTTGCTCTGTCACTACCAGTATCAATCATATGATAGTTCAATAGACATTTAGAAGTATTTATGAATACTGAGCACTAACCACCTACCACTTAATGCTGCCTCTGATGGACTTGGTCAGCCATACCTTGTTTTCCTATTAGTTAGAGGAGGTAAACTCTTTCAGGAATCTATGTGAAAATGGCAGTGTTTTTAAGATTAAGGATGGAAGAGACCTCTTTGAAGCCTGATACAAGGGACATTTCAGACTCCTCCTCATGTCCATCCTATGTCATTGGCACATACTGCTAATGCCATAGCACTAATGCCATTTCATTCCTTCCAAGACATTTTGGGTCCTTGCTGAGGCCCATCTCTATTTAGCCAAAGCTTTACAAAATGAAGCTTCTCTGATTTGCAGTTAACATTCCACATTGATCGAATCTTTGCTAAAATCAGTATAGCAACTATGACAATATTGTATATCAAATTATATTGCCTACTGCTGAATACTAACAATGTAACATTGCTTGTAATGCACAGCAATGATGTGTCACAGCTGCTCCAGTATAATCAGCTCTAGGTCTAGCTTTTAATGTTTTTCTCTTTAATGCCACATTTTTGTGTAATTCAGAATTTACAGAAATCAGCATTACAAATGATCTCAAATCAGTTTTAAAAAACGCTGTTCGGTAGCGTGCTCTTACTACTGTTCTATTAGTCTGTGCATATTTAAGCGAGATTAAATGTATGATTACTTTGTGATTTTATGTCAGAATATTTATGACAATTTGACTTTCCTGGCACAAAAAATGCAGGGTGATGGTAATGGAAATGAATCAATTATCATTTTTGTTTCATAGTGAAGATCTGCATATGAATCACAAAAAACTTCTTCTGGTCCCACTACTTCTGTAGAAAGAGTATTTTATGAGGAGCATGAATACAATAAATAGTTTCGTAAGCAAATGTATTAATTACTTTGATAAAGCAGTTTATTTGATAAATTCCTAATGGACAGGTTCCCTGCTGGTGCAGTGTGTTGTGATGGAAATAAATAATAAATTGCCAATGGAAATTTAGTTTATACACCACAGTGATCTTCATACATAACCTCATCCATGGGTCTTCACTGTGTACTTAGGTTGGAATACGTAATGACATCCTGGAGCAGGCAAGTCTCACAGCTGTCAATAATGTTTTCCCCTTTCCTCCTCCCTCATACCTGTCAGCTCCTCCATTTGCATGCTAGCACACTGCTTGTGTTATTTAATTATGATTTTTGAAACGAGGAATGAGGTTCTGCAAGAGTAATGTTTGTAAATACTGTGTGGTAAAATTGGTAATGTGTATCTTTGTTCTGGTTTTGCGGAAGAAGTACCCTCCGTAGTGAATGGAAAGCATTGCAAGTTTAGAAGGGAAAACAAGGATTGAGACTGTGTTTTGCCAGAGATGAGTCTTTCTGTACTCTGACAGGCTTCCAGACCACATTATCATCCTCAATATATGACTAACAAAGGAGCTTTGGGACTTCGCAGAGCTAATTATGCTGAGAACTTGCTGTCCTCATATGTATTGCTGCCAAAATTTAAAGGTATAGCTGTAAATGTTTAGCATATAGGCTGCTTTCATTAACGGTTGTGGTATAAAGAGCAGCGTAACATGGAGAAGAAGCTTGGCTTAACACAGCCTGACAACTGCTGCACCCCTCCTGTGCCCCTGGAGGGTCCGTCGCTGCTCCCTTTGTGCTGTAGTTTGCTTAAGCCAGTGTCTCACAGCTGGGCTGGAGACAGCCCTTGTGTGCTGAGAGAGACTGCGAGGAGCTTAACTTTGGTTTTATTTATGGAGTTCATTTTCATTTGGGAATATAAAGATTTCTTGGCGTGATTTCTTGGCCTGATTGTCTTCCAACAATCATTTCCCCTACCTGAAGTGAACTCAGAGGCCCTGAGCCACGAAGTACACATGCAGTTTTACACAGATGTGTAGTGCTTGCTGACATTATTTGTTGCTGAAAGTTACACAGAAAATAATGTTGTGCTGGGGTGAATTTGTAGTCTCGCTATGTGAGTGTGAATGTTTGCACTCACACATAATCTGTGAGTATGAGCTAACTTGCCACTGTAATCGCTAATCAGGTGTCATAACTGTCTGGAGCTGCACAGTGCATTACTGGGGCAGAGGGAGGTACAGACAGAGGAGGAAAGATTTTTTTTTTACTGTTTAGTGTCATACCTGTAGGCTGACACAGGTTTAAACATCAACTGTAAATGTATGGTTTTTTCATAACATTTGCTACTCAGATAAAAACAGCAAATTGTTAAAACAGCCACCTGGTCGTATTCACTTGCAAACTCTCTAAGAGCCAACTCATATGCTTTTCCACTCATGAATTATTGTTAATTGTTTCTGCATCRGCATAGTCATGAGCTCCATGCGTCCCCAAGGATCACATTGGCCRTTGGAGCAAAGCTCTTGCTTTAATATTCACTTAAATATCAGTTGCTTTGGAAAAGCTTGCTCTGTGTTCAGTCAGATGTCCAAGATAATTATAATTTATGGATGTTCTCTTCTCTACACACATGCAGCCCAAATTCAACACATCTGCCTCTGGCATTTGTATTTTAACAGATGGGATTTCCACTTTGATGGTGATGTCAACGCCATGCTACACTACATGTTAACATTACCGGCTAACATTACATGTTAACTTTCTTAAGAAAAATGACATGCAAAGTGTCTTGTCTTCATCATTCATTAGAGACATCACAAGACTTTCATATTGACATATACATTCATGTGGCACAAAGGAGGTTGGTACTCATTATTGTTTTGTGATTATTGGCACTTCACAGGGGGGATGAATATAAAACAAGTGATTCTCTTTACGTTAAAGGGTAGAAGATTTTAACTGGAATTTGTTTATCTCCAGGACATAATGTAATACGTTTTGTACTGCAGCTATCCCATAAGAAAGACTCTCAGTTTATTCTTTGATGCTTTTCCTGCAAATTAAATTCCCAGCAGCAAATTTGGCTTCAATCTTTCAATGCTTTGCAAAACGCTATAACCAAATGCTCTGTTTTATTGAGCTGAAAGTGGAGTATTTCTTTTCAGATGGACTAGGAGAATTTGGGAAAATCCATCTACCAAGGCATGACCTCTGTTTTAAAATAAAAAAACCCAACAACTCACTAGATTCCCAAGGCTGAAGGACAACAATTGGAGTTAATATTGAAATTAAAGCTATGGAACTTTTTTTGATACAAAGCATCTTCTCATTTTCTTCTGTGGATTTTCTGTCCGTTGATTATCTCTATGCAGGGAGCAAGTGAGAGAACCATACGCCAAATATATCCCATCTCAGACCTTATCTATGATTCCCAGTTCACTTCTGAACCTTTCCTATCAGGGTGAATGGGAGAAATCTCATACTGCTCCCCCTCAACTGACACACATATGAACCTGACACAAACCTTATAATTTCAGTTATGTTAATTTACATAGGTTTTTTTTTCTTTTGTTTCAGGTTTTGTGTTGTTTACCAGTGTTCCTGATTCTGAGGTGCTTGGATCCAGCTGTGAAGTTAGTGGGTAAGGGAATAACCATGACTGCATGAGAAAAATGGTGGAGGGGTTCTTGGCTTGCATGCTGTATTTTAAACAGACAACAAACCTTTGGGTACTTCAGTATTAGCCTTTAAATGTTGCAGTTCTCTCTTCAGATTTTTCCTTGCACATGGAAAAACTTGGCATCTCGTTTTAAGTTTTTGACACTTATATCATGGTTTGTGAAGAGCTTAAGAATAAACCAAGAACAGCATGTCTTCATTAGATTGTGGTGTGGCAGCTGTTACCCCAGGTCATCTGTGGCTTAAATGAGGAATGGGTTTACTGAAAGAGGATAGCTGAGGTCCTTTATCCCTTCACTAGCACTAACTTGCATATGCCGATACATGTGTGCTGTCATCCTTTAAACTAGGCTGCATCTACCTGTTTGCGTTATGTTCCTTTGCTGGACTGCGATGTAAGTGGTACATCAGGCTGACCTAGTGATGATATTATGAGTAATTAGTACACAAACGTATTTTTTACCTGCTGGATGGTAAGCAACTAACCTTCTAGGGCAAAAGCTTTAGTGCCCATACAATTTTTTATTGTTACCCATGTATCATATGGAGCAGAAGTGTGCTAACGCAAGAAGACATAGCTGAGAGTGCCCCACAGGATATGTTTGTGTGTGTATGTTTGTTGGGGTATTTTTAGGACATATGGAGCCACTTCATGTCTGTGTACAAATATTTTAAAGCAGTTTATACAAGATCGAGTACGATTTAGGTCCTTGTGAGGTCTGTGGGATTTTTTTATTAAAATCCATGTTTTAGAAATGATTTATATTTAGCGTCACAATTAAGTGGGAGATAAACAGACAGGCATTTAGGATTCATACTACATCCGTAAGTGAACTTGACAATGCTCAATGTTAAAATACATTCTGTGATTAAACGGTTTGCGGTTACCATTGTCATGGTGACCTTTGCTGTCTTCCTTATTCAAATCTAGCAGTACATAAAGGGTGTAACAACTCTTAAGAATCTGAGGAGAATAAAAAAAGCTCATGAATATTTCACTGAAGAGTGGTGAAATGAAAACACATAGTTACTCTCATGAATTCTCCTACCAGTGGGCAAAATGGAAGTGTCAGCCACCACTGGATTCTAAAGGAACGTGTTCATCTTTTTGTTGCTTGTGCCATAAAAATTACTGCACTGATCTGTTTTAATAATGTAGAAACAGCAGTCATTTTACTTTATATGCACAATTAGAGGGATGCATTAAAAGCCTAGTCCCAGTGGAAGCAAAACTTAAAGTAATCAGCAGCAGAGCTTTGCTACCCTGAGTCTGCATGATCAAGTAGTTAATGGTAAAGAAGAATTCTTACAATATTTTTAAAGACTGCAATAACTGACTTTGCACTCATTTGAGAAAGTTAGAAGGAGCTTTTTATGTTACCAGGTAGCTGGAAACCCTCCAAACAGAGGCATGCAGTACTGCCTTCAAGCTACAGGCACATGAGTGCAGTAATTTTATTGGTGTTYGTTCTTTTGTGAAAATTTTGTACTGTTGACAGAAATAGCAGAAAGATTAGGAAAAGCTAAAGAAAGAAGGGCTTTGAGGAGGCACTATTCAGTGTAAGAAAAGCTCAGGGGTATCTTGTCAGTATGTATAAATACTTGATGGGGGGGAGCAAAGAAGGACCCTGGCCCTTCTCAGTGGTGTCCAGTGAAAGGGCAAGAGGCAATGGGCACAACTTTATTCCAGACCTGACCGGACAAGGCCTTCCTCTAGGTCACCCTGCTTACTTGTGAGTGAAAAGTAATTGATTGAGAAAAAGTTTTTTTTGGGATGGATCCTGAGATTGCCAGACATTTTCTTGTAGAAAAGGAGTAGATAATAATTTCTGTTTGAACAAATCTTTTTTAAAAAGACTTGTTTTCACTGAACAAGGAAACATGCCAAATTTGACCGGCTACCAGTTTTCCCAGGTGCCTATTGCTGAAGGCTAGAGATACTCAGTGAGCAATACCAAACTGTTGCCTTAAGATTTTTGTTCTATTTTAATTAAAATAGAGGACTGAAGGGAAGCTGGGCATTGAACTTCAATACTATCTCCTCAAAATACTTATGATAGCAGATAGTACACTATTAGGGGCTCTAATGCCCTGAACAGACAAGTGATATCTTTACTGTTAAAAAGGCTTGTGGCAGGTCTTTCAGAGGCATTGATATATGATACATTAGAATAATAACAGAAACTGATGCGGAAGGCAGCTCAATTTAAGAACACTGTGCTGACTGAATGTTTGTCAGTTACCTGGTTGAGTGCAGTCACAGGATTGAATAATACAAAGTCTGTAATAAAAGTACTGGTAAAACTGCCAGGAAAACAAAATCATTACTCCTTTTCCTACAAAAAAATCTCTTTTCTGTCTTCTAAGGCTTGTTTTATGTCATTTATGAGAAAGAAAGGCCCATTTTGCCATCTAATGCAGCTTGCACCAAATAAGTTTTAATTTTCTCTAGAGTATTAATTTTTTTTTTTCAGATCCTAACAACTTCAGAAATTCTAGTAGAAAAGGCTTTTGACAGGATACTGAAAATGGTGTTATCTAACTTAGGCTGTGAATGAAGGACCATATAATAGCCATGGTGGTAATTTTTTCCAGCATTTTCCAAGCAGTGATGGAGCTTGTGCTTTAACAAGGGCTAACAAAACAGAGCTCAAGGAAGAAAGGGGAAGAGCACACTAAAATCAAAGCACACTGTGATTTTTGAATGATTTGAATCCACCTGCCAAAATTATCTTTACATAATTAAGTTCATTCAATAACTGACATTTAGGTAAAAGCTTTAGTTATTTTTTCTAGTATGAAGGATCCAGATTAGTTAAGATTTTTCCCCAAAGCACATTTTCCAAGGATTTCCCAGGATGTGTCTCGCCCTAATGGGAATCCCAGACACACAGGGTGCGTACTGTCTGCTAATAGCAGCCCTCAGGCCGCCTGTGAGACTGTGTCTGGAGGGTTGCAATGTGCGTGGAGGTGAATGTCACCTTGGGCACCCTCCGGGGCACACAGGCCTCCTGGGCACTTCCTCGCCTGGCGTGCTGGTGGTGCGTGCGCAGGTAGGCAGCGGCCAAGCAGTCGTGACGTGGAGGGGAGAGAGCACGTGCTGTTCATACAAGTGCCGAAGAGACCCCCTTGGAGTGCTGTACAGGCAAAAACCGCTGTCTGTAGTCTGGTGGATCTCCCTTATATTTGAGGTGGAAAATAATTTTTTCTGAAACATTGGTTTGGATTTACACATCTAATTTCCCTAGCTTTTAAAGAATCCTGTTTCCCTCCGGGTGCCACTCTGGTGGTGTTCAGCTGTTCTGTTACAGCTAGGCTTGCTGTGTATCCAAGAAGCACAACTCTGAGTTTGTATCTTACCCTGATGTTTACTTTCACTTAACGCAGCTGAATGCAGCAGAACTCATTGGCTTTATACTTGACTTAAGCTCCCTAAAAACRTTGCATTAATCTAATGGTGCAGTTATGACTAAATCCTAAAGGAGCTTTTCACTAGTTATGGTTAAACTGATTTATTGATCAGTTCATTATTTTGGAGTGTGTTATATCATTCAGCTAAGTAGTTCTTACCAAGGACTTACAAGCCATTGAAATGCTTTTTTAAAAATCTCTAATCAAAGCTAAGCTTTTGGGATGAACTGAGGTTTTTGGGGAAAGGGAGCAGTATTTTGCTAGTTCATCTACTTAATTTTTTCTGACTGTATTTTGGGTACATTCTGAGGTATTTTTTACATTTCCGTCTTCGGTCTTGATGCAATAGTTTCACATCAGAGGAGACTTTTTTTTTTAGAAGGAAGGTGAATGTGAGAAATCAGTGGGGTTTTCTGGATGCTGCTGCCATGTGCTGCTTATATTCTTGGAATGAAGCAGGGCTGAGCATACGCCAGGTATGTCAAGTGCTGTACAAATTATCCCTTGAAGTTATGTCTGCCTTGACTGGTTTAAAATACTTAGCTTGAACATCAATCATAGATTGTATAAGGGGGCCTTTTCTTTTATATTCATAAGATATACCATGCTTTGTACAGCTCTCAGCAAAGGTGAGAGCTTGTATTGCCGTAACAGCACATCTGCACCTTGTTCGGGGATCTGTGGGGAGACGTACAGCCCTCCCTGCAATGGGATAAGCATAGATCACAAGATTCACTCCCTACATGGATGCTACCTCTTCAGCTGTATTTCCAGGTCATATTTTTTTTCTCCTAACTAAAAAAGTTCCCATTAGTTATCTTTTTCATCATATAGATCATCTTTTCATATTTTAAAGTTAACTATTTCCTTCACTTTTTAAATGAATCATCTTAAAACACTTCAGGTTTATATCTTTATATAAGCTTTGGCCAGAAGGAAGGGTCATGCTGCCATTTCTGGTGAAGTGAAGGGAACCTGTCTGACATCCACAGATCCAGGGCTAAGAGATGGCAGTGAGAGAAGAGTCTTAAAAAGCCAACTTGGGCTCCGAAGTCTCCTTTCCAGTCTCCTTATTTGAACTCTGACCTCACCTGAAAGCCTTTGGATCAGGGACTGTGGGGGGATTTATCAACAGTGTTATTCCCTTGGAACTGGTCTGGAGCTGGTGAGCAGAGATCTCCTTCTGCCTAATAGGTCTATGCAGGTCTGGGTTTATGCATAGAAGGAGGAAAACGTAACATTCGTTCTCTGTGTGCCAAATACCACATGAACTAGGCCTGATCCTTAACATTAAAGCAAGAATCGGATATTCGCGTGCTATTATTTTGCATCAGTGAAGTTAGTAATAAAAGAAATGCAGACAAGTAAAAGCAATGTCTTTGGTGTGTTTTGTAAGGAGGGTACTTTTCTTGACATGACAGTGGGGCTCCTCTTTTGGGCCCAGCCCGCCAAAGCCATGGTAGAGCTGCAAAGATAGTCCAAGGATATTCTGCCTGCTTTGACGTTTGGCTCCCTATCTTCCATTGCCTTTCCTTTCCTCCCAGCATGCCACACACCCACAGAATTACTTTGTAAGAATACAGTGAGAAGGTGCTAAAATTAAGACTCTGCATCCAGTCAGTAGGTCTGACAGTAACCTAATTTTCCAACCAATGCATCTGGCAGCATCTGTGCATCTAGTACTGGGCAAAAAAGGTTCCAAGTGATTAAAAATAATACCAACACCTGCCACCATCCCCCTAAAAAGTCAAATCCTGTTTCCACAGTAGAGAATCAAAGCTTCATTGATTCATGGAGCTTCACTCACTTGGTATGAGAATTGAAATAACATTGCACAGCACATAGTTGGTGACTGGTCAAGACTGAGAACCTTTGATGATAAAGAACAATATACACATTTTGAATATACATTTTGAATATCATAGTGGAAACTGCCCACAGCATAGGGATAAAATGAGCAAAAAGTGCTAAACGAATCTCGCAAATAAGTAAATATAAGAGACAAAATGCTTTTCTGCTGACAGACAAGTGGAGCTCTTCAGGCATGATCTTAACATTGCTCCATGCCTTAGTTTCTCTCATTCTTCATCTGGCCTCGTTGGCTTCGTGCTCTCTGGGGAAGTGGTGCGTCTCTCATGATGTGTTTGTTCGGTGCTTGCTGCAGTGGATCCCAGACCTCATTTCAGGCTTCTGGAGTTATTGTTATTAGAAGTAGTCATCACCTTGGGCTTTAAGTTAATACTTTTCTAGTTTATCTCTCAGGTTAATAATTGTAAGCTAAAGAAAGTTTCATATTTGCATTCATTTTTGCATACATAGCAGTGAAGTTAAATTTAGTCCCGCTTTAAAAAAAAAAAGACACAAAATACTATATAAGCATACAAATCAGGCTGTTTTTTGAAGCTCAGTAAACATAAAGGAAGCAGCATTTTAATCAAAATGAAGAACTGCATCCTAATCACATCTCAGCACATGTATATTTCATAAGTACATTTTCTGCAAAGCAAATACCGTATAAGGGACTGCTGTTACACAATTTCTGATTTCCTTATCTTTTTCATCACAAACTAGACTGTCACTGCATAAACTAATGATAATGTGATCCATATTTTTTAATTTATGTTAAAATTAAAAAATAGTCTAGTAAAATAAAACATTTTGCATTTTTGGTTTTATTTTCCCTTGTCATTTTTCAACAGATAAATCAATTCTTTTCTGTTCAGTTTAGTGGTGTGCCTTTGAAACAAGTCCTTATTTGTACCTTTAGTTATTAAAAACATCCTGATTTCTGAGGATGAGATAGCACTATGTGACAGATAAAAGGAGAAATGAGAGAAAACAAAGCTTTGTATATCTTGTGTTACACAGAGTAATTAGGGAAGACAAGTCTTGCTTTGACATAGACTCTCCATTGAACTATGTAGTAGCTGTGTGTGAGTAGAGGGCAGGATTGATCTGAAGCTAACATTTGACATGCTGTAGTGGGAAACTTTAAAAAGGCAGGAAGGGACAATTGTGAGRGATGTTCTAAAAAACTCTGAGAAGGCCCAGCCAGTGAACGCATTCGAACTATGGAATACGGTCTGTCCTGCCTTACATTGTGTGCTGACCGAGTGCAGATAGGCCATGACATCACCTCCTACAGCTTCTGATCTTTTAGAAGTGGGTATCAGGCTTGACATCTGTTCTTTCAAATTTTCCTTGCATCCTGAAAAGAAACGGAGTAGCCTGTAATGCATGTTGTTAAGGTATGTCTGAGAAAATCCACAATTCCCCTCATGCACAGGCTTGTTTGAAATATACACACCTCAGGTGATTTTACTTCCAAGTAGCATCTTACAGGCAAAGAGCGGCAACCAGTTTTCTTAGCAGTGCTAAGAAATGGATGCTCTTGCTACCAGACTCTTAACATTTCTGTTGTTTGTCCACTCTTTCCAGCTGAAACTTAGCCATCGGTATTTGTTTCTGCCTGAAGCCTTCTTAAAATGTTTGCTATGAGTAGGTGCTTGTTTAGTACTTAAGAGAAATGAAATATTTTTTGTCTATTTTGTTGCTGGACCAGAACGCACCAGATACGGGGCTACTAAAACATTTCAAGAAACCCAAATGAGATCCTGAGGAGAGACAGTGTATATTTGCTTGATGTCTAATGCTCATTACTTAACAGCTAGTTAGATTTTTGAGAGAATAATAAATTTCCTAAAAATGAGGCTAGGCCCTCTCAGATTAGTCAGGTCAGATTCACTGGGCAGTTTAGATACGAAATAATTTGCAAGCTAGGAAATGGAGGTTAAAGAGTAGCAAAGCTGTTGGAGAGGAGAGATGCGTTTCCCCAGAGGCTGGCAGTTGGAGCACTGAGCAGTTGGCAGAGGGTGTTCATGTACTCTTCTGTATCTGCTTGAGTGGATCTGAGGCCACATCTTTCGGCACTAGGCTGTGGAGCATCCGAGTCTGCTGGCAACTCCGAACCTCTCCAGCTAAGCCAGCCTGAGGATGGATGTGACCCTGCATCACCATCTCCCACAGTTACGGACTGCCCAACCCATCCTGCTGCTGGGTGAGCCTTCAGCTGTGAGTGGCCTTCCCGACCATTTCGTTGGAGTGGTTCTACTTTGTATGGCACAGATAGAAACTGAGATGAAGAGAAAGGATGGCTTTACAGCCCGGTGATTTGGACATTCACCTGGGAAAGTGAGCACCTGTATTCCACTGCTCCCTAAAATACCTTTCAGTATTTGAGGATAAGGACTCTCGTAAAATCAGCTTTGGGAGAATTTGTCGTCTACCATTATAATCTGTGCTGTGGCTTTACTGGCTGGACCCCTGGAAGATACCAGACTATTGCATGAGTACTGAAAGAGTTATGACTGGACTTAAAAACGGAAAAGAGAAGTAAAGAGTTATTAATGATACATGTAGAAAGTCAATATTCATTTACCTAAATCCCCTTTGGTATAACAATTATTACCTGGTAAAAGAACAAACCCCATGCTACCCTGTGTAGCTGAATTTTATCCTTTAAATTAAGTATATGGGAAAACTTTGTCAAACAAATTTAGAGTAGCTGAAAAATTTGAGTTGATTCTGATTTAGTTGTCGTTTTCCCAAGTAAGTTATTTTTAAAACTCCATTTCTTTTTCAATGTCTGAKAATACTTCTTCGCATACAGAAGGCAACACTGTATACTGTTCTTGGTGTCCTGAATTCTGCAGTTACAAGTTCAATTGCCTTGGAACATTATTTCATTCTAAATGAGCTATCAGAGACAAGAAGATGCCTGTTTCCCAACCACTCGAGACTAGCTGAGTGGACTACAAAACACAGTAAAAACAATAGTAATCTTGCATTTATTGACTCTTTCCTTCATTAGTTTAGTGGTTTTTAATAAGTGGCTGTTAAATTGATCAGCCTTCTATATACTATGGAGTCTGAAATAGCRTGTGATGAATGAGGGCAATTTGAAACGGGGCAAATCAAATACCTTCTGTAATTGAATTGACACAAGGCCAAATCCCACAATTTATTAGACTAGAGAAAACCTTGGGTTTTCTACCAAGCTACTAGAAGAAGCTTTGTCTACCATTTTTATTGCCGAACAGAGAAGATGAGATAGAAATAAGCAGTACTAAGTGCATGGCTGGCGATCACACATCAGCCAAATCCTTGTGCTGGCATTGACCAGCCCTCAGAATACCTGACTTCRCATTTTGACTCCAGCAAATTAAATTACCTTAGTATGGTTCTGCCACTTTCTCTGAAAAAAAACCCAAAACAAAAACCCCAAAAAACTTTCAGGAAGTAAGTCCTTGAAATTGAAAGCTCTGAGTTACCAAAAGGCGGGGTATGGATTGGAATGTGAAATACTGTGCTCCAAGAGATTCATTAAACTTTGTTAGCATGCTGCAGAGTCTTACCTTAGGGAGATGATCTAGTGCTTTCTCAGTGTCTTAAGTCTCACTAGCTTGTATTACAATAAATAAAAAAAGTAAAAAGAGTCTGACCAAAGTGAAACCAGTCACTAAAGAGTCACTAAAGTGAAACCAGAAGAAGTTATAGTAATTAACTGTTTTTCCTTATTGTAATGCAGTTGTGCATTTCTTTGCTCTCGTCTTGTGTTGCTCTCTTGCTGAGGTTCCTGTTCTCTTCGTTATGTGAATGGATTTGTCCAAAACTTTCTTTACAAACTTTTACTTTACAGRCTTTCTTTACCTGTAGGTAAGGTGCTGTTTCATTCTTAAAACAGACTGAGACATCACCCCATTGCTGCATGAAGAAAGAAATTTCAGACATAGGGCATGACGTACCAGTGAAGGGTATCTGCTTACAGAACAACATGTCAGGAACCTGAAATATGCCATACTCGTCTTAGAAAGTAGATATTCACTGCGGGTTCTTTCATCTTTCTCTGCTTGCTCAAAGCCTTCAGCCTTGGTTCTTGCTTCAGCAGTGAATGGGTGATTGCAATTGTCTTTCTCTCATCTGCCCCAAATGGTTTTCCTTGAAAGTATTCTTCCAGTTGTCACCCACACTGCCAACAGATTTTTTTCCTCTTTAGATACTTCATGGATGAAAAAATGTTTCTGCTTTGATAAAAAACGGAAAGCTCTAAATTCCAGCTAACACTTTTGTTGTTGCTTCACATTCCTTTGATTTTTTGGTGATGTCCTGTTGACTGCGATTAAAGAGGATTTCCCCCTCGTTAATTTACCTTTCTCACAAAAAAATTACTGACTGATGTAGATGAGAGGACTGTAATATTTCAAAGCTTGCTACTGGTACACCTACCTCCTCGTGTGAAGCACAGAACAGCTGCCTGAGGCTAGGAACTGTGTATGGGTCCAGCCTTTGCCCAGTGGAAAGATGAATTTAGAAARGGCACTTAGGTCTTGGGGTTCACTGCATTACACAGCAGGACTCTCCAGTTATTCCTGGGCTTTTAAAGACAACTCCTGTGATTTTGTTTCAAGTTCTGCATTAAAGCATTGTAATTAAATAAGACTACAAAAATTTTCTTGAGTTTAACTAATGATGTATTCATGTCCTTTTGCCAATTTGGCATCATAATAACACTCTAAATCAGAGAAATGTCTGAGTAAGCTTCAAATCCACAGTCATAAGTCTCTGCAGTAAGCTTGAATTTTTCTGGTTTTATCCTCTTGACTCAATCATGCTTTTATGAAACCTGACTATCTTGAATATTTTTCTTGTTTATCCACATTAGAACATCATGTTTACTAATATAAATCTTGTACCTTTTCTTACAGTTTCTTTAAACAAGTATGAGGATTAGGAAAAACTGTTTCCTTTTTGTGGAATGGTTTATTTTTGGYATGGTTGTCATACAGTTTAATTTCATCAGTAGGAGAGAACTGTATTCCTCCTCCCCAATGCACATAAGCCAAAGATAGTCTCAACCCTGCAATCTGTACCGAAATTAGTAACCTTGTTTATTTAAAAAAAAGAATTCAGTAGGGATGGCAGCATGGTCCCCGAATCCAGGTGTTGCAGAATAAGGCTATAAATCATTTTACCCAATTTCTCTTTCTAGAATTGTATATAGCGCATGATGTTGGATTGTAGTATTGTAATACATTTTGTTGTAAGTTGATCTCATTGAAGAGGAATGTTACCAGTTACTGACCAAAGGAAACTGCAGGGTCTCTTTGTGCAGATGAGTGTGTTCAAATTATGATAAGGTTGTTCAGTGCCATGAAATAGGTTGTGGTGAATTGGAATGTGGAAAACAGGGAAAGAGAAGAAAAGGTAAACAGAATACAGAGAGGCAGAGAAAGAACAGAAAAGGTGAAAAGGTAAAAAAGTAACAGGAAACAAACAAACAAACAAAAAAAAACAAACAAACAAAAAAAAAAACAAAAAGAAAAGAAAAGAAGAGAACTAGATGTGTGGGAAAATGAAATGGAGGACTGAGACCAAAAGTCATTCAGAAGTGAGTAATGGAACATCTATGAGAAAACCATTGTAAAAAGATGAAAGTGAGAAAGTGGAAGGAAAAAAAGTTTGTTAGTATATAAGGCTGGGAATAGGATTTTTTCTTCTTCCTGTTTCCTTTCCTGTTATCATCCCTATCTTCTAAAGGTTCCTCTTTATGGATGTTATGATGTCTTCTGTGTCTTTTTTCTCTATCCTCCTTACATACTGTCTTCTAAGAACACTCAAAGCCGTGTTTGATCAAGGCAGATAGCTGACAGCAGCTTTTTCACTGCACAGTTGAGCTGGGGAAACAGCTGATTTTTAAACCTTTTTTATTCCCGTTCAAAGACTGTTTAAATTCATAACAGAAATAGAAGAAGCTAGCATTATCTGTCAGTCAAATCATGAAGAAATAGAATTCACAGTCTTTTCACTGGAAAAAAATGTTAATACATACTTTACTCTATGTTGCCAACTTTGACTTAAAACAGAAAAGGTTTTAATTGAAAATACGTGTAAGAGGAATTGATTCTGCCTGGTCTGTTTCCTTGGGAAATGTAGTGCTTGCGTTAAGCTCTTACTAGTCCCAGTGACTATCTATATGACGTTATAAATGATACTTCAGCAGCGAGATCTTCCTAACCAGAAGAATCATGTGAAAGTAGGGAATGAGCTATCTGACTTAGGGAAAGACCTGAGGAAATTGTAAGACTGCTCTACTTTTGAGGCTTGAAAGAATAAAAAAACCTCAAAAAATCTTTGTTTTCTGACCGTCGCACATTTCCTGGGCTGCATTAGGAATGTCACAGCAGGTCGAGGGAGGGGATCCTTCCCCTCTGCTCAGCACTGCTGGGGCCACGCCTGGAAGACTGTGTCCAGTGCTGGGCTCCCCAGTACAGGAGAGACATGGACACACTGGAGAGAGTCCAGTGAAGGGCTGCTGAAGAGAGCTGGGACTGTTCAGCCTGGAGCAGAGAAGGCTCAGGGAGATGTCACCAATGTGTATAAACACCTGCAGGGAGGGTGCAAAGTGGACGGAGACGGGCTCTTTCCAGTGGTGCCCAGTGACAGGACAAGAGGCGATGGGCACACACTGAAACACAGGAGGTTCCCTCTGAACATCAGGAAACACTTCTTCACTGTGAAGGTGACCAAACACTGGCACAGGTTGCCCAGGGAGGTGGTGGAGTCTCCATCTTGGGGATATTCAGAAGCCATCAGGACGTTGTCCTGGGCACCTGGCTCTGGGTGACCCTGCTTGAGCAGGGGCCTTGGACCAGATGGACCCCAGAGGTCCCTTCCAACCTCAACCAGTCTGTGATTCCTGGGCATTAATATGTCATCTGCTGTGGCTTTAAGTAAAGGTGTTAAATATTTTACTGATCATTCACATTCAAACTTAATCAAGAAACAGATGATGAGCCTGACCTTGAGTCAGTTCTTATGTTAATTACAGTGTATGTTTCTGTTTCAATCCAAAAAGAGACACACGATGAGCAGACAGTGAAAGTCATTGTTTTTCCTCATTAGATCTGAATGAGTGTTTGCACATAGGCAACTGAATTGGAGGAATTTTTTATTATTCCTTCAGAATTATTTTAGCAAACCAAAATTAACAGTAAAATGCGTATGAGAARAACAAACTGCTGTCAATATGTAAGAGGAGTCTTTAAGCAATTTCTCACATGGCACTAACCCTCTGGCTGGGATATTTATAATATATCAACTAAAACTCAACATTCAAGGCATAATTGACTGAAAATCAATCTGTGGGAAACTGCATGGCCCAAGGGACTTTTTAGATCAATATATCCCTTTTAAATTCCACGTATTCACAGGAGAGTTTTCCCRGGTTGCTACTGCCTTACAGTCAATATTATGACGTTATCTTGAATGTTTTCTTACTTAAAAGAAATCAGTTAGGTTAACCTAAATTTAATGCATTCTGAATAAATAATTGCATAGAAGTGACTACGGTTTTGAACAAATAGACTTTTTTTTTCCTATTATTACTGTTTCTAAATATTTGTGCTGATCTAATTCACAGGCTTCTGGTAAATGATTTCACCAAATATGGTTTATGTAAAATAACTCTTGAAAAAAATGTTGGTATTCATTAAGCATTGAAGTGTTACGATAATGCTTTGCTGAATCTATGATGGTATGATACTGTGCTGTATATTTACAAACAGGTAGAAAAAATACACTCTTTGATTTCTTTCATCTCAAAAATTTGAGTTATGTTATAAAGTAGGCTAACTGCTACAAAGCCACAGACTACACAACCATAAGAACTTGACTGCTTAGAGCTTATTAAACGATACTAGATTTTCAGTAGCATCGGGTAAGTGTCCGTTGGCATTGAAAAGAATAATCTTTCTGCCTACAGACTGAAAAAATCTGTGATCAAAATTATGCTTCCTTCTAAGCAAAATGTAGTCGTCAAATAGTTAAAAATTATGGATTTATGGATTGGTGTTTAATCGGTTATTGTTTTCATGGTGGTTAAAGCACTTTTTAAATGACTAGTGAGCATGCTCTATATACTGCATGGAGGCTTACTGATTGTCTTGACAGGATTTTTTGTCTTAATACCTTCAGGTAAAAACGTAGCAAACATCCAGTGGTGAGAAATAAAGAACCATTCCCTTCCCAGAATGACTGTTGGTTGATGCCTTTCTGGTATTTGCAGAGCACAAGCACTTGGGCCTGTCTTTGTCAACCAGATAATGCTCACATGAGACCACCCTGGGCATTGAGCTTACTTGGAGGAATAGGTGTTCTCTCTCTCGCACCTGGAGATAATATGCAAGAAACTTACTGCATTTTGTGTCAGATATGAACGGAAGCGATAGAATCTTTAGGTACATATATAATACATACATTCCAGAAACATACTGAAGTCGAGACATCTGCCATAAATTGGGATGTTAATCTGAGAATTTGTGACATGAATCAGAGGACATGAGTGAACAAGGAATGAAAAACACTTTAAAAAGAAGTGGACAATTCTCCAGAGATTAGATTTGACATCTAAAAACTCTTGATGATCGTTTAACACAAGGGAAGAAATGAGAGACTATAACAGCTTAGGTCGCTCGATGTATAAAAACCCCTATTTCTGTAATATCAGGTAATGTAAGTGTTTATGGCATGATTGAGTGAAAATGAGTCTTGTGAATCTAGATGGTTCAAGGGTCTTTTAGGTTGAAAGTGATACTGATTAGTTCTGATGATACAGATGGTCACACTGTTATCTTCTGGTGCATGTTCATTTATTACCTATATAAAATTTAGTAGGAAATGAAAGACCTAGTTCAGTACCTGGTAGATAGCTTGATATCGCTATTCTGAAAGGCACTGTCAGTACTGATGGTGGCTTCGGAGAAAAAGCAGAGATACAAATAAATGCCAGTGATAACTACCTCTCCACCTGCTCTTAGGTGCTGACCCTCCAACAGTCCCCTCTCCTTATCTCATCAGAAATGAGATCTTCCATCACTGTGTAGGGTCAAGAAAGTAAAAGTTAAAAGTCAAGGTTTCTTCTGCCGTTGGCAGAATAGCAAACTATGATGGTTTCCTTAGCACACTGATTGTCCGTGTCATGAACTACAGAAAATCGTGTGCTGTTACTGCAGGCTACTATCGCTCTTAGATGCACTTGGAATGCTAAAAGAGCCTATGGTCAGAAGAGCCGGTCTGGTGTCTTTGGGGTCACAGTGCCTGCTTAACAGGAGAGGAGCCTTGGGTTCAAGTACTTTGGACAGGTGGAGCTTAGTAGCAGCTGGATTGTAAATGATAGTTGCTGGCTGCTGCATTCCTGTAGTCTTGCATTATCAGTCTTATGTTAATGATTCTGCTCCGATTTTTAGTGATCACATACCCTCAGCAATGTGTAGATGCTTACTTGACGAAATGTCAGCTTCTCTAGTGCCTCAGAAGGAGGATATGGTTTTCTGTAAGATGCCAGGGATGGACCCAAATCATTGAACGCTTCTGAGATGAAAAGTAGTATTCATCAGAAAAAGTTCTATTGCACACCTTGAAGTGCTTTGCTTTCCTATTAATTTCCTATTTTCTTTCATATTAATAGGAAGAGTTGTAGTGCCTTTTCTTCTCAGAAGATAGCTAGACATTCTCACAGAAGTTGAATTTGATGGTGTTACCAGAACCTGAGAACCTGATCCATGCTTTCTGTGATATGTTTTTTACTAGACAGCGATAAATAAAATCAGTTATTTTATGGACTTTACTGAGCAAATCCCCCGTGTGTTTCACTGAGACGTATACCATTCGTGTTCATGGGTAAGTCTGAAACACACACAGGAATGTAGAGCATAGCAGAGAGAAGTACTTTAGCTTGTGATTGCAATCATGAATGTGTTTAATTTTTCCATTAAAATTATCCACTGATAGTTTAGAAACTGCTGAGAATACAAGATTGAGCGTGGAGGGAATTGAGATGATTTATTCCTATGTTATTAATAATAAGTTAACCAGAAATCTGCTCACTTTACACCTGATTAATATGCCGTGCACTGTGACTAAGTGTGCTTATTTAACCACACCTGTTTTCACTAGGAGAGGATGACTCATTTATACTGAGGTTTGGCTTTTCCAAGCTAATCACACATGTCTGTTTACTAGAAAAATACATGGGTTATGTGCATTTTTAATATGTGTTTCCTGGCTCTTTTGATTGTCATATGGTGAGAAGTATTGACGATAGCTTAAAGCTCCAAATGCGATTTACATACTCCTTCTGTGCCCGGGCACATGGCAAAGAGATCAGGATTTGGAGCATCTAAATGAGAGGCCTGCATTTAAATTACTGTGGTGGCCAGTTGCATGAGTAGCTGCACAGGTGTTTTGAGAATTTGGTCAGTTTTTGGTGTATAAAATGGTACTTGTTTTGGTCAGTTTTGGTGTATAAATGCAGACTTCCTATTTTTCAGCGCTTTGCGCCTGATGCTTCCGCAGTGAGCCAGGGTAACAGAACACAGTGCCCAGTTTTTGCAGTAACTTAATGGGAGATATTTCGGACTTCTGCCACAGTTCAAAACGGCCCAGCTGGGACTTCTGGGCTTGGTTTATGTCTGTCTGTCCTCTCCRGCACCTCTGCATGTAGTTCGGGGGAATCGAGCTGGCATCAGCTCAGCCTGCTGCAGTGTTTTCCCTTGTATTGCCAGATCGGCTGCACTGAAATACACTGTACTGATTGCAAGCCAGTGTAAGGGGAGTGTCGTGTTCCCAGTTATGGTTGTTATACCAATAGCAACATTAATGAAAACTCAGCCTTGCCTTATGAATACGTAGTTAAGTTTTTCATCAGTCTCAGGGGGTAAGATAAACATATGAATTGAAAAGATTCTGTGTTTGAAAATAATCTAACGTTCTTCTCAAGCATTTTTTCTTTTCTCTTTCTCTGAATCCTTAGTCTTCTAGAGGAGTGATGCATGGTTTCCATCTAGCCTGATAAAGTAAGATTTTTATGGCAAGGCTTTCCACAGTATCTTAGTATCTTGCTGACACATGATGTCCAGTTTATGTTGGCGCTAAGCCTGGTTTCTGCAGTCTCTTTATCACAATTTGAGTCTCAGAAATTGCAGATCAGAGAGGCTGGACCTGTCACTGTGTTTGAAAGGCTGTTTTCTAAGTGTGATTTTATCTTGTTTGGGAGGTTTTTGTTCACAATCTCATTAAAATATTCATGAGTTCTTTCTCTTGACTAGAATCATTAAGAAAATGCTTGATGCCCAGTGGCGTAGCTCTGCACTTCCCTTTTTGCTGGATCTTTTATTATTCCGCATGTTCCTAATCTGATAATTTTTTTACTTCTGTAAATTAGCAGTTTTAAATACCATTACTGGGAAGGATCAAWCTGCAACATCAAAGAAGAAAGCTTCATTATAAGTGTGCTGAAAATTCTAGGAAATATTTATACCTTTGTTGTCTTGTTTTTCTTGGAATTACCATATCTGTAATTTGGTAGTAAACATGGAGTTTTAAAAGCCTGCTGGGCTTTCCTGGCTCATATTTCACCAAAGTTGATAAACAAAACCTCCCTGCTTCAGCATGTGCAGAATTGAGCCAAAAAAGGAATTACGACGACAAAAGTGGAATTTCCAAACCTAAGATTTAATTTCTTTTCATTTATTAGCTTTCTAACTTGTATAAACAAAAGTATTTTGCTTTGAGCAAGGCAGGGCAACTCCTCACTCATGCCATCTTCTGGAGGACACCATAGAAGTACGCTATTTTGTATTCTAGATGTTGTGTGTTAGCTACACAAGTAAGTTGCAACATGCGAGTGAGGAGGTGATTTCTTACCTGAGACAGGCACTGAAAATCCTCACGATGAACCTTCCAAGATTTGTGTGCAGATATTCTGCAGCATGGAATAGAACTGGAAGTTTTTAGGATTTCTTACATGTGAGATGTAACATGTCCTTAGGGCTTCTTGTAACTGGGGCCGAGCTTAGTACAGAACTGAAACATCTGTAAGAAAACTTCTTTAATTACTTCCAGTTTACTCTTAGAAAAACAGTTTGCAGAATCAGCCTATAACTTGGAACATGCATTTGGAAATACTTGCTCCTCCTTTTACAATGCAAAAGAGTTTATTTAATAAGTATATGGATTTAGGGTATAGTTTTATTGCCTATATGATGTCTTGTCATTGTCCTTGCCAAACTGAATTCTACATAGACTGTTAAAATTTGTTTCAATTACTGAAAATTTAAAATATTAAAATAGATTTCAAGGCCGAATTAAAACATCCATGTAACCTATAGTTTTGTGAACTGGTGGTAAAATTGTCCTGTTAGTTTAGTCAGACTATTTTAAAGCCTCTGAAGCTCGTTTAGTATTCTTTATCTTGTACCCATTATTCAGTAGTTATATCCAGGACTTCGTGGTTTGTTTACAGTACTATCATTCATTATTTGGGTTTATTGCTGTGTTATGAATTCTAATATAAGGTGTACTATTTTCAAAAGTACATAAGTGGTATAGGATCCTGTTACCTTTTTTCCCTATATCTTTTATGGAACTTTATAAAGTCACTCAGATACCTTTTAAAATACCACATCAGATATAAAAACTACATAATAAAGTAGTCAGTTCTTCAGTGTCATCTCCTATTAAGTTTGTTAATTTTCTTATTGAAGTAGGCTGAGTAGATGAGCTTCATTCACATATTTGTATTGTTTCAGCTACTGCAGTCTGATGAAGACAGCAGGATTACTGTGCTAAAGTAAACAAATTACTTGTGTCCTTACAGATGAAGGGCATCTCAAGAAATACAGATATATTTGTGCCTCAGTGATATGAATGTGAATTTTTGCAGATTTGAAAACTACTCTGAACTGTTAGGCAGTTCTCTGTGCCTTATTCATTGCAAGTAATGTGAGCAAYGAGACAAATGAGACCTGACTGGTAATGACTACTGCCAGTGTCTTTTGCAAAAGAAGAAGGATCTGTTGTGATTTTATATCCTTCTTTGCTGTAACGAATTTTTACTAGGATTCTTGAATGGCATTTAGCATATTGCGGCATGGCCCACACTTTCTGCAGGTATTGTAGGATTAAATATGGTCCCCTTGTTGCATACGTTTTTAGGATGCTTTATATATGATATAAATTGGCTTGGTGAATACACTCGTGGTCTTAATTTCCTGTTTCACTGGCATTATGAGCTTCCAGGGCAGCCAAGGATACTGGCTGCTTGTCTTGTATTCTTTACTTTCATTTCCAATGGGACATAGCCGTGCTTGCCACCTAGAAATGAGCTCTGTGAGTAGAGCCCCATGCTGACACCAATGTGTCAGTCTTGCAACAGGAACAGCTACTTAGAGCTGGGCCAAATGAGGGTTGGAAGCGTCAGAGCAGGTAGCTGTCTTGTCCCTCGTTGCTGCAGGGCTCCTGTGGGTGGCTTACTTAAACATCTTCTTAAAACGTTACCCAGTCCACTGAAGTACTTGTCGTAGCTATTAGTTGCCCTGTTGCATTCCACGGAGAGTCTCTTGAGCCCCATGGGAGCTGGCAGGCTTCTAAAATCCCTGTAAAAACAAGAAATATCAAAACAAGGGGTTCTGTATGCTCACTTGGATGGGCACTTTTAGGAACCCAGGCGTCACAAGGAGTTTGGTTTGATTTTGTTCTGCTTTAGGGAGCTGGGGAGCCTGTCTTCGCTCCTCATGAGTAACCTAGTGGAAATACTTGAAATTACTTACATGAGCAACAAGAACAGGTTTTGCCTTATGGTTTTGTGTTCACGCTGTGTCTCTAAGAATCCTGTCACATTCATTAACATTCATCTATACCCTATGGTTTTTGTACCTTCACCTTACTGTGCAAACAGGTCCTAAGAGCTTTTCCCCCATGTTTTATTAAAAAAGGGAGGAAAACAAATAGTGAAAGAGAAAACTAATACCTAACAAAAGCTTACTTTTACTGACTATTAGAGAAAATCATATATTATAATTTGGCAAAATGTGGCATATCTGGCAATTAATATGTTGCAACAAGCATAGGTATTTGTCACCTACCCTGTTAGATTAATCTATATATATATGTTGTGGTTTAACCTGGCAGGCAGTCAAACACCACACAGCCGCTCGCTCACTCCCCCCTCCCCTCAGTGGGATGGGGGAGAGAATCGGGGAAAAAAAAGTAAAATTCGTGGATTGAGATAAAGACAGTTTAATAAAACAGAAAAGGGAGGGAAAATAGTAATAATAATAATAATAATAATGATAGAATATACAAAATGAGTGATGCACAATGCAATTGCTCACCACCCACTGAGCGATACCCAAGCAGCGATCNTAATAATAATAATGATAGAATATACAAAATGAGTGATGCACAATGCAATTGCTCACCACCCACTGAGCGATACCCAAGCAGCGATCGCTACTTCCTGGACCACGCCTCCTATTTATATATTGAGCATGACGTCACATGGTATGGAATACCCTGTTGGCCAGTTGGGCTAGCTGTCCCGGCTGTGCTCCCTCCCAGCTTCTTGTGCACCTGGCAGAGCATGGGAAGCTGARAAGTCCTTGAYKAGTAGACTACTTAGCACAACTAAAAACATCAGTGTSTTATCAACATTCTTGTCATACTAAATCCGAAACACAGCACTAGGAAGAAAATTAACTCTATCCCAGCCGAAACCAGGACAGTATATCATTCTGTGTTAGAACATACGAGCCTGAGCCAATAGTTAATGCCAGTCTTTCTTAAAACTCTCTGAACAAATACATGCAGTAAGCTAGACCCTTCCTTCCTTGCTGGCTGAGGTAGGGAACAGTCACTTTGTGTATGATGGGCAGGGTCTAGCGAAATTGGACCCTTGCCCTAGTAGCTACGGTAATTCAAATTAGTAAAAAGAAGAAATTCATGACATTATGGCTCCATGTGCTGTGACTTTGTTGTGATTCAAAACTTTGCCTTAAATAATTATCAGAAATGGAGAAGGAAGGAGGTGGCGAAGAGGACAGGAAAGGAAGAGGTGGAACAGGGAGTGTTCCAGACTAGTCCAGGCAGTGGTCGTTAGAGCACTTTTCTGAGAGGTGGATAGCCCAGGTTCTGCTTTTTTCACGCATTTTATTATTATGTAGCAAAATAGTATATAAAGCAACTTGCGGGATAGATATTAACAGGTATCCAGTGAATAGTTTGGTAATAATATAGACATAAATAAGTTTAATCTTTGTTACTAAAGAAACACATTTTGTATGTATGTGAAAAATACCTCAAATTCCTGCTTTTATTATAATGTGCTAGTTGCTGCATCTTCCATGTCACTTACCTAACCTTAAAAGTTAATGAGTAAATGTGTAAACTGTAAATAGAACTTTGCAGGCGTGTGACAAATTTTGAAAATTAGTCCATATTTACTTAGATGCACAAATGAGGACTTCAGATTTTACATTTACTTGAAAACATTTGTGACTGTTTGGTGTTAATTCAGTTAAGTTAAATTTGGGAAGTTAAAGGCTTACCCCTTTTTAATTCTGCAGTTCAACATTTGAATAGTTTTGTACATAAAATCTTAAATGATCTCATTAATTTCAGTGAGATATTGTGGCCTGTCTTGAGGGCTGTTTCACTGGCCCAGATTGCTTTGTACATATTAACGGCAAGTGACTTGCCATTTAGACACCATTCAATTAGTACAATTAAAGTAAAAGTAACTTTCCCAGAACACTGTTCTGAACCTCCACTATGAATTTGCCAACAACTGATACAGCCTATCCAGTTGGAAAGGACAGATGAGTATTTAAGTCTTCTATTAATCATAGTATTTTACCTAGCTAAGTAAAGATAATGAAACTTCTTATCCTTGGTCTCTCTTCCTTACATCTCTCCTTAAAGAAAAACATATATTAACAAGTTTATGCAAGCTGGAAGGACTTAAACTGTGCTGTTAAATTAAGAGGTAAAGGTGATCATGGAGGAGAAAATCTGGGGTGATGTGATTTTGTGGAGGATTTAATTCTCAGGGAAACATTGGCCCTTTTAAAATGTCTATCACAGCTGAGAGAGTAAGGCTGACAAATTGAAAAGGTTAGTGATCTAATGACTCCATGTTTTCCCAACGTCGAGAGAAGTTCAAAAGACTAACCCTGAACTCCTTTGCTGATGATGTCAATAGAAAATTGAAAAACCTTCAATTCCTTGCATCCACAAATACTTTAATGGAGGCTGCATTCATCTGTTTTGACTACTTTCACCTCTACGTAGCTCTCCAGAGTAAGAGAGCTCACTGACCATCACACTTACATAGTTTTCTCAGTTGGGATATTTTGCTTTTTTAGACATCCCTATAAACTTACTTTTTCATAAGCAGAACCATTGTTGAGAATTTTTTAGGAAAGGCTGGCTTGAAGAGTGGACACCATTGTTAAAGCTGATAGAATAGTTTTCAAATAGATTATGAAAAGCATTATAGTTACTTTGAAAAATGTGATACGAGAGAAAGTTCTCTGTCTTTCTACAAATTCTAGCTGCAGGAAAATGTCTGATAGCCCTTCATCCAAAGCTTACTGAAATCAATGGGAATCTAACAGGCTTTGGCCACATTCTCCCTTTGGTATGAATTGGTACACAAGTCCAAATTCATTTCTGACTTGACTTTATAAATTTGACTGGAGCTATCATAGGTAACTATTTAAGTCTCTATTTTAGTGTTGTCGGTTAAAACATCTTGCAAGCTATTCCTTGCAAGAAATAAAAGAAAGGGAAATATTTGTGATAGTTTGAGCTAGTTTTTTTAAACCACGCTACATAAATAACACCACAAAATATAAAAATGAAAACAGTAGAGAGGAAGAAATACAAGTTATATCCGTAGCAATGGAAATAACTTTAGGTGGAACTTGTGATGAGTTCTCAATGAAGAGACATCATCTCTGAATGCAAGGACATGCACAACTTGCACTGGCTCCAGTGGGGCAAGGAACAAGCTTTGAGCCTGTCTCCACTTGTCACTTACAACTTCTGTCAGACTGATTAAATGTTCCATGAGCTCAGGTCTGCTGCTGACTCACTCTGCTGTCACTGTTACATGTCACAGGAAGCTGCACAGATCATCTGGGAATCCGCACTGACAATTCTCTTGTTTTGAAAGTTGCATCTGGTTTGCATAACATATTTAGTTCCTTTGCTGGTGATCAGTTTATTTAAATTATTCAGTATTACTGCTTTTAAAATGAAAGATGAGTTCCTTTGTCAAAAAGGTATGGAAGTACTCTGTGACTGCTTCTACCAAAATCACAACCTCAGCCAGAATATTTTTTTAAAAGGTTGAGCATACAGCTTAGGTCACTTAAAGTTCAGCTTAGTGGGGTACAACACACCAGGGCAGAGAGTTTTGTCTTACACTTGTAGGTGCTTGCAAACCAGAAAACCAGCAAACAGCCTAGTGCATTTTTTCATACCGTGAGCATCCCTTCCTCAAACAACATGTGGGAGTTAGACTTTACTGTGGAGAGCGGTGACACTGGCCATGCCAGGGCGTTTCATCAAGGCACAGAATCCCAGGAGAGTTGAGGCTGGCAGGCAGCCCTGGTGCTCCCCCATCCCACCCATGCTCAGGCAGGGTCAGTGACAGCAGGCTGCCCAGGGCCGTGTCCGGTCAGGAGGTGTATATCTGCAAGGATGGAGATCCGCAGCCTTTCTGGGCAACCTATGCCACTGATTGACCACCCTCACAGTAAAAAAGCTTTTTCTTCTTGAAGCAAGAATGGGAAGACAGAGATATATTGACTAACCCTGTTAGTCTGCATCCAGAGTTGGAAAAAATAATCGATTCAAATTGGTTTAACTGTTTCATTTTGTGCCATCTCAGGTCATCACTTTTCATACGTGCACTTTTCTCTCACCAAGTGTCAAGAGAGTTTACACAAGCAGCTCKTCATGTTGGGAGGATGGAGGACATAGAATGACAGATTGATTAAAGAGAATAAAATAATTCCTTTGAGGGTTGTTGTTGAAAAACAACTCAAGTCCTTTTAGGTTTTGTTAATGCAAGTGAAAATATAACTATATTATATGCCTGTACATATGCTTCACAGGGACAAGGCATTCAGTGGATTAGCAGCACCTTGCCTCTGAGAAGGCTTGACTCCCAGGGTTTGCTCAGTTCGTAAGAACATTCTTAATCTCCATTCCATAATGCACAATATAAGGAGACACACTGCCTGTGCAAGGGTTCTAGTACCTGTTTTACATCTCTTCTTCTTGTGCTGCATCTGCTTGCTTTTCTTACAGCTACCTTCCCTCCCTAAGTGATAGTGACAGGAAGCATTGCTTCAGTAACTCCTGCTCCATAGCATTGGTYTAGCTTACTTTATGGAATTTACAGTGCATTTGCTGGAGATCCATGGTGAGGCACCTTGCCAGCCCTTTCGACAGCAGGCGTGAAGTCGGCTCCGTAACACAATGCTTTTGCAGCACCAATCAGTAGTGATTTTTGATACTGTTCAGCAACTCCCACAGTGGGGTTGAAGGTTACCCATCAAAGCCATGTGATCGACAGTCTTTAAAGACAGTTGTAGTTCCTGGGTTTTGCTTTATAGGCCTGCAGAAAGCTGACTGTATAAAGGACATGAGCCTATATCCATCCTTTGTCAGTATTGTGTTAAATTTGTCATAATCTTCTTTGAAGTTATTTCGAGGTTCATGAAGATTTGATTTTTTTTCCCCTCTCTTCTAAAATGCAATATTCATATTGGGGGTAAAAAAAGAAGAACATTTTTCTTACTCTGTTCCAAGACTGAGCACAGAAAATATCAGACATCTTGAAAGAGAGAGAGATTTTGTGGTAACTCTGGCATTATTTTTCRGCTCCTATATAGACATATAACTTGGTCCGACTTTAAATAACTAATGGAGTTACTGGCTGAATCCAGACAAACTCTTTGAAAATTTTGAGGTTCAGTAATCATCATGCATAGGGTGAAACAGTTCTAAATGACCTTCCTCTTTTCATTCTGCCTTTATTCAGAGGGCATCTCTGAAGTTGGTGGGAAAATGCCCCAATATCTCAAAACTGGGCATCTCGTCCTTTTCTATACATTTCTTTTTCTCTGATTTCTCCTCAGTGCCAAAATATATTCTTTATAGATTTTACAGAACAACAACTGTCAGATCTTTTAGGTCACAATACAGAAGCTTTTTGCCCCTGCGTTGGAAACTTATACTCTAGTTAGAAATGGCCTCAGAACCTGGTGAGCAGTTGACAAAAATCAGAGTCTGTTATGAAAACTAAGTAATGATGAATGTATTTACAGGAGACCACTGTGTGTGTTTTGCTTCTTGTTCGTGTAACACAGGCTGTTACACTACTAATTCAGCCCTTACTTGTGTGAAAAATAACCTTACTGAGAACCACTAGGTCCCTGTTATGTAAATACTCACAAGTGATACTGAACTGACTGGAGAGGGAAATGGGTTTTCGGAGGAATGTATGTTTTTTTCTTAAATAATGCATTTTCTTAAGCTCCGTTAGTAAAGGTTTGTTATCAGTGCCCATCTTAGTTTACTTAGTTTGTGCAAATATATGAGACATCAGATTATACTGCACGGTTTAAAAGAGAAGGTCTTCTATGTGACCTGAATTTTGAGCTGATAGTTACAGATAAAGGCACTCACGCAATTCCCAGCATCTCCAAAGCAAACTGTTGATGCTGTTGCTGCTCTGGGGGTAGGATCAGCCCAATGCTGGAATATTTAAATTGGTGGTATTATTGATAGGCTTAGGGGAATATACCTGAGAAGTGAACGTAACACAAGATAGCTTTGGGGTTTAACAGTGTTCTGGCAAAGGTTTTGTGGAACTCATGGGGGAAGAATGATAGCGTCTATTACCCAGAATATTAATGCTGTGCAGAAACACCAGAGCTAGAGGTGGGTAACCAGCAGAGCAGGATGTAACTGTCTTGGCAGAGTACAAAATAGCGTAGCTGCCTTGCTTTGTGTACCTGAGGGAGCTGACAGAGAGAAAGTCCAAACATCTCTTCAGGTTGCGTTGCCTCATGATCTGGTGACCTTTGGCCTTGCACAATGTTTTTTGTAAATACTTTACAGAAAAAAATCCACTTACTGAAAAGTGAAGTTTGTTTACAAGAATCTGAAACTAAAAAACATCATAATCTGAAGCGAACATTTTCTTTCTCAAATACGTACCACCTAGTGAGAGATACTTGGAAAGCACAACTGATTTCTTTTGTAGTCTGCAATATTCCTTCCTTGATGTGCTTCAGATTTCATGAAAACACTGTCCTTTTGATGAGTTCATACTTCAATTAAACCCTTCCATTAAAAAAAAACCAAAAATTCTTTCATAAGAGGAAAGATTTCATTTTATATTCCAGTATCCTCTTTTACTACCCTTTTCACCCTTTCCAATACAAACTTAGTCATCCTTTACATCGGCAAAGCTAATAGACCTTTTTACTGTCACTCAAAATTAATTAGCAGCCCTTTCTTTATTCAATACTTTAAAAACACTTCAAAAACACATGCACATTTGGTTACCCTTTGAGGAAGAAGTTAGAGGATATGGCTATGTTATGAAGTGTGATTTTTAGGGACTCCAGAACACAGCTATAACAGAAAGCAGTGGCTAGAGCCGGCACGTGCATTCTCAGCCCATATGACTTTTCATATCTTTTCAAATTTATTACTATGGAAAAGAAACATTTATTGTTTTTTTCAATGGTCTTATAGAATATCTGAAATCCACCGTATTTGCTTTATCTCCTGTATTTCTTTTACAATATCAGTTGTGGTTTTTTTCAGCTTTACCCCAGACTCTCTTTTTTTCCTATTTTTACAAACTTTTCTGAAGCTTCAAGTCAGGATAGAAGTCTTCCTAAGGAAGGCCCAGAAAAGTCTCTACACTCTAAGCAGCTTTCTCTAATGGGCGAGCTTAAGAAATTTCCCTGTAGCCTTTTCTCATTCAGGCTGGCGAAAGGCTGCCATCTTCCTGCAGAGCTGCTGCTCTCCTTGGGGCTACTCCTCTAGGAAAGAGCAGCACGTTCTGCTACTCTGCTTATTTGGAGAAGTACTACTAGTTTGCGGCACAAAAATCATCTCTTCCCTTAAAGTAAAGCCCCTTAAAGTCTCCGTAACGTATGTGCAGAATAGAGAGGATTCCCTTTTGTTAAAAAAAAAGATGTTTTCTTTGTTTTTACATGCAGTAAGCTGTGTCCTATGCTTTGTCCACATTCTTTGGGTATCATTTATGATAGCATTTATATTTGTGGTTTCAGGGTAAAGTGACACTTAAAATACTGGTTTCCTTGCAAAATATTTGGTGAATAATAGTATCTTTTCAGGAAACAGGACAGTGCTAGAAAGGTAATAGTTTTGTTGGCATAGGTAAAAGCAGTGATAACGAGCAAATACAAGTTCTTAGTCCTCTAGAGGCAGAATTTGGTTCCAGACCTTTCAATCTTCACTCATTAAAACTCGGTTTATTCCTAACTCCTGGGGCTGAATTTCCTGGTCTGTTCATTCAGCCTTCCTTGAAGGTGAGTGGGAGAGAAGATGATGAGGAAGTAACAATGGAAAGAGAAATGAAGGGCTAAGACAACCCACTGCAGAGCTCTTGAGACTATACAGCAGGCAGTGAAATGTGCAAACAGTATTACAAATGGCTCTTGTGGTCATTAATTTTATTACTGTTGGAGAAAGTTCTACGTATACAGCTGATTTTCCTGCTGCTTCCAGATGGGGTCATAGCTGGGTCACTCAAAGGCATATGCCTTCTTCCTTTTTTTTTCCCTCCCTTCAGAAAGGGATAATTGTTTCTTCCCAGCTGTTTGGATTCTCCAGTTAACTCTCTCAGTGCAGTTTTCCACACTAGTGTGGTATTACTGCTGCCCAGCTCCTGCTAGATTGCACAACATTTGCTTTTTCTCCAGTATGCTACATACATTTTGCAGCGTCTAAAATAGGAGTGATTACCGAGCACAATGTTACATTTACTGGATTTGTTCAGTGATTAGGTATGATCACGCTAATACAGCTGCATTACGGGCGTTCGACTGCTAGTAGAGCTGCACAGCAAAATTAAAAGCATTCATATCATGCTGTTCCATGAATTATATTCATGGCCTGCTGTGCTCTCTATTAGAAAGCAAACAGTAACTGTGAGGAGGTGTACTGAAGAATTGCTTCCCTGCTAGCTGTCTGTCTCCTCCTATCAATTTGGTGAGCCAGCAGCTGCTCAATAAAAGTGACATTTTGAAGCGTCTTGTCTCAAGAGAGCAGTTACGCCACACCTAGCAGAATGTCTTACTCTCCATGCTATCTAGAATTGAGCTTCTCTCCACTTCGGTAGCTGCAGATTCTGCTACCATCTCTCTGTCTTGCCATCCACTAGAGAAATAACACCTTCCTGACTAGAACTGTCCCTTTCTCCTCCTTGTATACACTGCATACTTAATATCTCTTCCCTTTCAGCATTGCCATCCTGGAATTACTATTTTATAATTGCTTGTTTCTCTTCTAGTTGGTCCCACTTTGGACATTTCCTGAATAACAGCACATAATCATCTCTGGTAGTGTGCATACAGTGCAACCCGGACGGATTCATTCTCATCTCTCAGCCATCTTGTTTATTGCCCACCTCACTGAAGTGCTGGCACTATTTTCGTTTCCCATTGGCATGCTGTTTATAGACTTCTGAAAGTCTCGGGGAAAGACGCACACCATGATTATACCTCACCCAGTGGACACTTCGGGGCTTACTCACTTTTAGCTCCATTTGTCTCTTACTAATTCTGTAATTCTTCAAAAACGTTCAGTTCACTGCAGTCTCAATCTACTCTCTATATTTACAGCATGGAAGCAAAAACTAAAGTTAGGGAGCTCTGACAATGGGCACTGCTTAATACTGGCCCATCTGCTCAGAGGGGGCACTACCTCGCAGAGGGACAGGCTGTGACGTGCTGCTGCGAGTAACGATAACCTGTTGGTCTCAAAAGGAGCATCTGCACAGCAAGGTTCTGTTTCGCTTGAGTTAGAGCTGGTGCAGTCCTGCCCATAATGAGCACGTAAGTTAAATCGTATTTTTAGGTTTAATGGAATTACTCCTGATTTACATTGCTCTAATTGCGCCTAATCAGTAGGCACCCTTTTCCTACAGCACAGCAATACAGCTGCAGCGGAAATGGATTAAGTATAAGAGTATCTGCCTTTTATTAGAAGCCACCATTGATCTAATTCATCTGGGGCAAATAGCTAGATGAAATAATTAGCTGCAGTTTAACCATCTTGTATCTGAGAGTGATTTCTGAATCTGATAGACCAAAAATGATCATTTAGTTTGACATCTTTTTAAAAGTCTGTTAAAAAAATTCTAGAAAAAAATAAAACATTTTCTTTCACATGCTATTGAGGAATAAATTACAAAGACATTTATGGAATTTTATATATATACATTCGTGCCTGGCACAGAGGTTATATCACCTTCTGAAATGAAATATTTGTACAGCTGCTGTAATAACCTTTTCTCTCTCGAGTGACAAAAGGAAGCAAAACCGTAAGTCAAAGCTTAGCTTAGTGCAAGGTATGAAAATAAAATGTGACTCATACACTAAATAGGATAAATTTTTAAAACTCTATTTGTTGATTGTATTTTATGAATGGTGAATATTTGGTTCTCTTTACAAGCATTTCTCAGTTGTTACATGCAATGTGTCTCTTAGACATCTTTTCATAGACGGTTGAGTAGGGCTGACTCTTCCTTTAAAGAGACGTTGTGCAGTGCTGTATGAAATGAGGCCAGAGAGGAGATTTCCATGCCTGATGTATTTTCTCTTTGTGATCATTCCTTAGCAAAAAGAATTCACACCAGGATAAAGAATATATACCTATATTGGAAGGGACAGTATCTGTATTAGGAACCTCCCGTAATTCAGGAGGCTCAATGCAGAGAAGAAAGGGAATAGGCAGTAAGGATCTTAATCTACAAATTCATGCCTGCCTTGACACAGTCCAAACCAAGCACACAGCAGCAGACAAAGGTGTCTTTTTCTTTCTCTTGGTTTCCGCAAGATCATTACCTGTGGCTTTTTGGCAGTGTTGTATTATTCCATTCTAGCACTGTTTCTTTAGAAAATTTGGGAGAAGGGGGGTTGTGATGAAACTCTCTACCTCTCTGCTTGCTTACCTGTCCTTGCCACCCCCAGCCCTAGTTGAGTCAGTTCACGAATTTCAGGGAAATTTGGCAGTGAAATTACAACTGCAAAGATAGTGTTCCTGTAAGTTTTGAAAGCTTGCAGTATAAACTCACCCTTTAGAAGAGAACAGAGAATCTAGTTCAGATTTATTTGCCCCAGCCACAAGAGCAGTTTCAGAGCTTAGACCTTACTGGGCATGCAAGTCAACTGGAGGCACAGCTCTGTGGAAAATCATGCTTCTCTTTATAGAGTTGCTGGTTTCTTGCTACAACCAAATTATCTCTTTAGTTTTAAGATGAAACTGATCTTTCTGTACATATTTTATCAGAATTTAACAGTCGTGTTGAAAGAAGGATAAATAAGAGGGGAAGCTGCTTGAATTCATTGCTCCTAAGAGCTTCGGTTTATAACTATGAAGTGACCAGAGGAAAGAACATTTCACCGTATTGTAAGTTCTGGTAAAGGTGCAGTTCATGTAATAAAATACATTCTGTGGGAAGAGAAACTGAAGTGAGTAATACGTCATCTGCCTTGAATGGGTATGGTGATAAATAAAAGTGACTTTCTTCTTAAAAACACTGATAAGCATTTCATTCCAAATGCAAAGGGAAGGCACAGAATGGACTGCTCTTACCAAAGTGTCCAAAAATCTACAGGGAGGCATAGAGGCAGTATATGCACAGCCAATCAAGCAAGGTCAGTAAAGTACGTGAAGAAGATTGTACTGAGGGAACTTTCAGAAAATTTGTGGTTTGTATCTGCCATCAGGGCTATTGGACATCCAGTGTAGGTATAATGACTCTCTTTTTTGGAAAAAAATTGCCAAAGTAGGGAAAATAAATCTCCCAAGCATCATTAAAATTGTTTCTAAACACCCAGCAGTAATGTGGCAAGAGCAAATGAAGATGACATAGGCAGTGAAAACAGGGAATTTAAGAATGAAAGTAACTGATCACATATCGGGAAGCACTAGGACATGCCAGAGTGAATGAAGCTGGTTTCCCGCAGTTTAGCATCCAGGTTAATTGACATGTCAGCTGAAGCTTTCTTTATGGTTGGAGTATTTATAAAGCCTCTGCTTTGTGTTCACTAGTTTCTAGTGAAGAGGGAACTCTGCTGCAGCCTGTCTCTTGTCTAGGGAGCCTGCTGTGATCCGTCTCCTCTGATCAGCTGCTCATTTTCATAAAACTTGTGGGAACTTAATAGCTTTGACACCACCAGACTGAGATGAAAACAATCATTTTGTCAAAAGGAATTGAGGGATGGGGAGTGGAAGAGAGAGACATGCGCAGGCATATATCCACACTCGGGCGGCGTGGTCATGTGTTTCCTGAGGAAGCCAGGCTAAAAAATAACGGACCAAACAAGGGTGAATGATGCTTCTTTCTCATCTTATCTCTTGACTGTACTTCTGACCAGGCTCACACTGTTAATCTTAAGATTTAGAACACTGTTCTTAATTTAAAGTTGACTTGCAGGGGCAGAGGTGACTGTGATTTGTAAATAGAGGGAAATGAGCCCTGGCCTTTAGCTGGCACAGCACAGATTAACAATCAATAGTCCAGCAGGACAGATAAATCACAAAAGCCAGGGCAAATCCTGTACAGTTAAAGACCAGATGGATGTTCCAGATCCAGGACTGTGCCTCGTGTGGAAGGCAGGGTGGATGCTCCTCTCTTGCAAATTTCTGACATGAGGGTTGACAGTTGGTCCTGATAAATAATGCAGAATCGTCAAAACAGAGGCAGCTGCGATGTGAACGGGAGAATGGAGAGGCAAAGGCTCCSGGTCAGGCTGCATAGGAGGAGCGTGGCTTTACAACAGGTCCTGCAGTGGGGACAGTTCTATGGCTGTACGGGGCACATGGGCTTGACTGGAAGACCTTGCCTGTTTTGGGGTGTAAGTCTTCCCAGTGCCATGGCAGGGCAGCTTGGAAATCAGAAATGAAGGAGGGGTTATTCAGATAAGTTGTCATTGCCCTTAGCTCTGATCCCTGTATTGTGGACTCTTGTCACACGATACAGCTGCGGCCACGCGTTCTCTTCCGCTGCCTGTCCCATTTGGGGCTCCGGCACCTGGGAATCACTGCCTCCAACCCTGCCCTGCCCTGGGAGGAGTGAGAACACCCAAGCAATCCAGCTGTTGGCTTGACACAGCTAATGCGTTTCAAAGTGGGTAGAATTGAGCAAGGATCAGGTTGTTAATAACACAGATTTCTAACTACAGAAATCTGTAACTCAGTAACACAGATTGAGTGGATTTGTAATGTTACCCAGACTAGCAAGTAATTGTAGCAGCCTTACAATATTACCTTAATCAGAAAATATTTGTCCTGCATCCACGTCACATATTTGAACTCAAAGTGGTGCCAAAAAAAAAAGGCAGTCCTCCAAGAAGATTGCATTGAACCGATCTGTCCACTTAATGTCTTGAGTGTTGGAAATTTTGTCAGCTTGTAAGTTTCACCGGTATTGCACTTTCTCAAGAGAAAACATTCATAAGGTGCCAAAATACACTTGGCTGTGATTCTATCCGTGTATTCAGCTACAGCAGACAGTCAGCATTTGATGCGGCTCAGATTTGAATCATGCGGGGAATAAAAGTTTTATAAACCCCAAACTGAGCTGAGATACCACATAGACAGGCAACACCTGGCTAACATGCATGGCAATTACCTGTCGTTATTGAAAGGTTGTCACTAAGTAACTGTACGGTTAGCATCCATGTGCAGTGTGTGCACATACACAGGCACACTTGCAGTAGGAGTAGGAATACAGAAAGGCTGAGCAGACACACCCCTTCTGTTTCATCTTCGTAAAAGGCTCCTGCGGCTTTTCCCCTTGCTAAGCTTGGAGAACAGAAGTGCGAAAGAATAAAAGCAGCACTCTAGCTCGTGATGCACAGCCCTGGAGCAGCCATGGGCTTTACGGGAATGACATTTACGGCTGACATCAGATCTGAGTATTTGCATTGGATTTCAGTGTCAGCATCGGAGGTGTGGCTTAGCAGGGACACTGTTTCAGTCTTCTGATCCAGCTAAGAGGCAGCTCCATCTGAGAAGATACTCACTCCCCTCAGCTCTGCTATCCTGCTTGCATCTGACTCCTCCCTCCTGCAGCTCAGAACAGCGCAGGGTGAATCCAACAGCCTCTCATTTCTACTATGTTTCTCCCTGAGCTACTAGAGCTTGAACGTACCTGATATTCTGCCTTCATTTCAACTGAACTCGTGAGTAAGGCACATTGCCTGATATCTGGCAAAAGTGAATGGCATGTTATGACCTGAAGAGCCTAAATTAACCATCTTCCAGTACTGGAAGGATTATGAAGAATTGCATTTCTTTCAGCACCTTTGATACTTCATTGTTGCCTGATTTTTCGAGAGCACGAGTTGTTCTGGTTATCAGGGGTGCTTTCACCTGAATGTTTCTTCATCAGATGCCACAGAAGAGTCTAGGAAAACAAAGAAACTTATGATGTGGAGCTAACAGTTCTGGTTTCAGCTAGTGAAAACTTGCAGAGTCAGTGAGAAGGCAAAGAAAAAAAATTGCCAAGGACAATGTCGGTAACGCCTAGTAATTTGTCACTCAATGGGACGAGCTTCTTCGCTGAAAATCATAGCATTATGGATAAGCCTAGCGAGCAGAGAACTTTGAATGTCTTTCTATTCTGCTTGACTTTTATCATTGCATTCACAGCACTTCTGGGCAGCATTTATTCACTAGTTTCCCTGCTGAAAATGCAAAACAAAACCACGGTTTCAATGATTGTGACTTCTTTGTCAATAGATGATTTGATCAGCATTGTGCCAGTGATTATTTTCATGCTCACCCAGTGGTCAAGTGATGTCCTCCCCCAGCCTCTGTGCACCACCTCAGCGCTTATATATTTATTCCAGGGCATTTCTAGCAACCTGAAAGGGTCTCTTATAGTTTCTTACAACTTCTACACCATCAACAAAACTGAGACAATGAGCTGCAGCACTTCCAAGCGACGAGTGAGCATGGTATGGGCCATTCTTACCATTTGGATTGTCAGTTTGCTGATCTGCATTTTGCCTCTCTGTGGTTGGGGCAAGTACATCCCCACCTCCTGGGGTTGCTTCACTGACTGTGCCAGTTCCTACATCTTGTTTTTATTTGTTGTCTACTCGCTGTGCTTTTGCCTCCTCACAGTGTTGTCTGTCCCTCTAACTTACCAGCTGTTGTGCTCAGATGGGCAACAGCTATTACACATTGATTACCAGGAAATCTCTCGAGACTACATCACCCCTGGGACACCTGCAGGCTGCAGTACTGCTACCCCATCTCTGTCACCGGTGGACCCCGTGGATAAAACCCTGAAGCATTTCCAAAACACATGTCCAAGCTCGGAGGCAGTTTTTAGGAAAGGCGTGGCTGAGAGCGGTGCACTCGAGCCCCGTTGCATGAACAGCATACAAAGCAGGAGCTTCACGGTGGGCTTCGCCCAGAAACGATTCTCGCTGATTCTTGCATTGACAAAAGTCATTCTCTGGCTTCCAATGATGGTAAATCTTCAGATTGCTTTACTTTCTAATGTTTACTTACATTTAAATGAGATGTGAGTTGGTGTGCCATGTATTGAAACAGATGAACAGTAGCCATTGCAATTGTTCCTTATAGTGTAGTTTGTGCCAGCAAAAGTCCTTTTAAGCAGGTCTGTGTCACTACATGAATTTAACTGGCTTTCAGCAGGTTTGGCAGAGCCTGATTCATCAGTGTGTTACTCTGTCATCACATCATTTGTATCACCTGAATATAGGGATGAATAAGGTCCACCCTTTTGTATTGCCAGCTGTCTGACAAGCATTTGTTCAGCATTATGGGGTCTGTGAATTGTACTAAGCTAGCTCTTCTGCCCCTCCTCACAGGTGTGAGTCATGTCCTTTGCCAGACTGGTTAAAAAATAGGAGTTTGTTAGAAAAATGAGGTTTGCTTGCATCTTTGTAATCTCTGTAGCTTTGGGGGGGAGGGTGGATTGGGTGGGAGGGAGTGCTGTCCATGTGCATGCTCTGGTATATTTGGGAACAGGTACATTCATGTATAATTAGAAAGGAGTCTGTTGAGAACACGGAACACGGGTCTGGGGCGGTGTTATCCCTGTCTCCGGGATGTGTATAGACTCAGCACCTGAGCTTCTCTCGACAGAAAGAACATTACAGAGCATCTGCAGCGCAGCCCTGTGTGGTGCTAAGTTCTCTCTCCTGTTCCCCGTCAGGAGTTGGGGTTCCTCAGTACCATGCAGGAGAGACTGAGCTAGCAGTCTCTTCTAAGTTGCTTGGATTGTGAGTTGCTTGTTTTAATAGTACTTAGGCATCTATATTTAGCTTAAGCAAGGGTTTTTCTGAGAAACGCAGAATGAGGAGGAGAGCTTCTGTCAGTGTGTTTTCTCCACTCTCTGTTAGAAACAAAATTGTTAGGCTCAGCAAACATTAATGACAACCTGTGTCTTTTACTTATGTCATATTCATAGTGAGATGTTCTGTTTATTCCTGGAAGTATCTCATGTGCCTGAAGCAATTTAAATTTCAAAATGCTCTGCCTTTCAGATACAAATCGTTGTCCAGCACATCACTGGTTTTCAAAGCCTTTCATTTGAGGCACTTAGCTTCCTGCTGACTTTGCTGGCTGCCACAGTCACCCCAGTATTTGTCCTGTCAGAACACTGGGTCCACCTGCCCTGTGGCTGCATCATTAATTGCAGGAGGAATTCATATGCAGTGTCTTCAGAAGAACTCAAAAGTGAGTATGGAAGGGTGACGCACAGCTGGAATGTATCTTGTAGTAAAAGGATAGGAAGTTAGTGTCAGTAACAGTACTTCGTACTCCTTGAAATCATTTACCTGAATTATATAGACATTATTCAGAACAATGAATGAGACTCACAACATTCATGCAAGACAGCTGGATGGAAATAGTCGATACTGAGGCACAGAAGCTTGGCTGATTTTCCCAGGTCACTGTCGGATCTTTTAGCAGAGTCTGATGGACTCTGAATCCAAGTTTCACTCTCCTCTCCTATCCTGGGAAAAATGTATCTGCCAAAATCTGACTTTTACTGATCAAATACATGGACCATGCTAAACATGTTTAATGTCGTGGGGAAAAAAAAMCATGCTAATTGTAAGCAAATTCTAAGAAGGAGAGGAGCTATTGTTTGTACACCTGCACTGTAGCTACTAACCAGAAATCACAGTGACACCAATAAGCGAATAGCGAAGGACGTGATTTATGGGAGGGACATCTCAGTGCATTCATGCTGCTTTTTGAAAGCTGAGGAACTCCTACACAGTTTTTGCCTAAGAATACTTCCCTGCGTATTTATAAAGTTTACCTTGGTGTAACAGAGGATGCCAGACCCTCACTAGTAACCTTCTTGGAATCTTCTAAAGCCCTGTTTTTCTCTGGGCCTCCATATAAAACCAGCTGGAGGAATCTCTGCACATACTGACTGCCACAGCCTGTCTCCTGCAGTTACATGACTTTTGTTCTTTTCATAAAGAACTTGATCATGTGGTAATACTCAGTCAGAGAAAGAGAAGACAAAGAAATACAGCTATCACTCCATGAACTTATTGCTAGTGAAAAACACATTTAGGCTTCTGTGAACATGAATAACATTGTCATATTTGTGGCTAAAAGACTGCATAATGCTTTCCTGTAAATTTCCTGGCCACAGTTACTTATGAAATACCTCAATCTCCAATGTTCATGTGTCTGCACAGAGGGACTACATTTTGAATTACAAATGAAAATATGTTTCCAGTATTCTTCTGAGAGAAGTATTTGTTATTAAAATGTTTTATTGAAGCTTATTATACCTCCTAATAGAAGTTCAGTATCTTTATTAGTGATTGATTTACATTCATTACACACAAATGTATGCGTATATGTTTATACATGTTTGCTTTCTGGGACAACCGAAAATGTACAAACTTAAAAAAATTCAGCTGTTCAACAGTAGGTAATTATGGAAAGTTTGAAGGATAGAAATCTGCCACAGGATATTAAATACATCTGTATCTGTTAGATCTCTGTTAACATATAATAAATATGTTCTGGTAAAAATATCAGTAAGGAAGACTACATAGAGCAATAGCTGATTTTTTGATGTACAATCATAATTATTATCAAGAATAACTTTAACAGAAAAATAATTGCCATTTCCTATTTATAATGCTGCAATTATATTTGTATATAAAAATGATAGATTTATGCATTAATCTTTCAGCAGTGAGAGTTGCGGTGCTAGAGTTCGATACAGTTGTCCCTTGAGGCCTGGTCCAAGGGGAACTGAAAGTGCTGGCAAGTTTTATTTAGAAAGTTAGAATTAGAATTAGAATAGAATAGAATAGAATAGTTCCCTTGGAAGGGACCTGCAAGGATCGTCTAGTCCAACTGCAAAAGTTAAGAGCTAAATACTTCTGAGGATGTGGGTGTTGTTTCCCATTCTCTGGAGTGAAAGTCCTCTGACATCAGTGGATGAATTCCTGACATTCACTGAGTGTTTAGGGAGAAAGAAAGCTCCTGAATCCTAGAGAAAAGCCATTCTCATTCATGGCTTTCACTTGCTTTGAACACGTTCTCAAGTGCAGAATGGCTTGTGCTGTGACTGATGCCGTTTTAACCACTTTCCCAGAGAGGATGACTGCAGTTCATCAAGAAGGCAGTTTTATTTCAGGTGTATTTAATAATGCTATTTAGAGAGCTAAATGTACAACAGATGGAAAAGTAGCAATTATAAAATTATTTTAAATAAATCTGTGACTTTTAGATATTTGTACTAAAGACTATTCTCAAGTTTTAATGCAATGACTACTAAGGTCAGAATTTCACCTATAATTATATATGATCTAGTAAGCACACAAACTGTTGAGTAGAAACAGAGGTTGTATGAATGTATCCTCATACCTTTTATTTTATAATTTAGCATGAAAGGTTTGTTGGGAAGATGATTTCATTAGTTAAATAAAAGGCATTTCTTTAGTTACTACATAATGTAAGATGAAAAGGGGGAGGATGAAGAATCTCAGGTGATTTGTGTTATAAAGGAGGAAGAATGAAAGGGTATAAATAACGATTGAGAATTTAGTTGTTCAATTACTGTGTAAGATTAGTTGGAGCACTGAATTTAGACTGGAGAATATAAGAAAATTTCATTGTGTAAATACTTCAAATATTTATTTTTTATTGTAGAATTCTGTTTTTCTTGCTTGACTATTGATATTGAAGGTTAGTTATAGATTCTCAGAAATGATTTATCATTTTGTACAATTTTTCACCTTTAGGAATATAGCTGAAACAGGCTGTGAAAAAGAGAGTATTACAAAATTTAACTATTTTCTTCTTGTGTGTATCCCGTAAAGCATCATATATCATGTGTTTTTGAAAATGGCAGATAATCTAACAGTTTCTGGGAAGCCATTAACTCTGGAGTGTATTATTTCTGAATTAATTAAGAAGGCAGTATAATAACATACTATCTGAGAAGCCTTTCTTCTGAACAATTCATTCTTTTTATGGATAGAAAATTGTCTGTTTCTAGCAGTAGTTAAATAATTTATTCCACGTTTTAGAATGTCATTTTCATTGTGTATGTAATCTCATTTTTCTTCTTGGTTTTGACTCTTTTTCATATGACATTCCTTCCCTTTGTGTTTAGCCAAACGTAGGGGTTTCGAATTCAACCTGTCATTCCAGCAAGGTTATGGAATCTACAAAATATCCCATGAAGACCACCACCACCATGGTGGTGGTAAAGCTACGTCCTATCACAACCTGGTGAGCTACGACTGCGATAACTCGAAAGAAGCTCGGGGAGGAGGCGGCGATCCCCCCCGCTCAGGGAAGGAGGGGTTCAGCACCACGGCCCTGGCGGACAGCTCCCGGAGCGCCCCGGAGGGGCCCGGGGCCAGGCCAGACCCTGGCCAGGAAAGGAGCACCGACCGCCTCCTTCCTGACAAACTGGGAACCTTTGGAAGAGAAGAGGTCAGAAATTTTGATAAGTCGACTTTTTCTGAAGGACCGGAAAGGAGGTTGTCTCATGAGGAAAGTCATAAACCTGAACTCACAGACTGGGAGTGGTGCAGGAGTAAATCAGAGAGGACCCCTCGGCAGGTAAAATATGAATTTGCCCTTATTTTTTTTCTGATCATAAGAATTACCTTACCAAAAAATAAGAATAATTTTTACTTACATTGAAATTACTATTAGTCCTGTTGGTAGTGTAGTTACTTTTAGTAAAAATCATACTTAGCATTGTGTATTTTAGTAACCACGCACCTATTTGCAGATTCTGATCCTGCAATAATTTCTCACTTGTCTTCTTAATCATGGGTTTTTAATTATTATTATTTTGTGTGCACCTGCATGATCCATATATGGTAAGAATTCAGTATGAATTATGTTAATTCATCTTAATGAATAGGAATTTTCTCTCCAAAAGACTCCAAAATATTACATTTTCAAGAGTATTTCCAAGCATCTGGTGGCTTTTTTTGTCATGCTTACATTTTGGGTAGGGGAAAAAAAAAGAGAACTGCAAAACCAAACATGAATGATAATTCCACAGATAAATGCAGATGTCAGTCTGGGCACAAAGATTCCTATTAGATTCAAACAAAAAGATTCCAAATATTATATTGCTCATCCCTTTCCTTTAGATTGTGGACAGTTATTGGGAAGAAGAAGTTCTGAGAAATTTATTAGTTTTCAGGAGCTCTGAGAGAAAAATGAAGGTGGAGTCTTAATACATTAGCACTTGAAATTGAAAGACTTGTTAAAGGTGTCTGTAACCTCAGCCTGTGTAGTTCTTTGCACAGAGGTTCTGTTGCTGCTCTCTCACATTTGCTGTGCGCTGTATTGAATCCAACAGAGCTTTTCACAGCTTGGGAGAAGAGGAATATCAAAAACCATAGCCTTTAAGGACATACTGTCTAAAATTAATAGAGAGCACTCCAATCTTGCTATGTGATTCTTTCACCTAAAGGAGTGTCCTGTTGAATGTACCACCATTGCCACAAAAGTTGGTGTTTGCTTTCAATTACCAGATTGCAGGATTATGGTCTGTTCCAAGTGCAGAGTCTTCATTTGCCTGTTCCTTGCCATGCTGATAGTGGCGTATCAAGAACAGCAGGATCACTGATTTCCTCAGCTTGGAGGCGTTTTGGTTCTGCCATGACAAACCTTGTTGTTAGTGCCCATACTGGGAGGGTCTGCACTGACTTCTGATTAGAGTTGGGTTCAACACTGACGAAGAGCTGTGAGAGAGAATTGTCCAAAACTGCCATTTGTAGACTGGCAGACTGAAATTGGATCCAGTAAAAGGACAGCTATTATCCTATGTAAGAACATGGGCTTAAAAGAGAACTGCCAGGCTTTACTTTTATTTCCTATAATCAGTGTTTGTTTAAGGGGCAAAATGTCACAACAATTACTGCAGGTTGAGTGCTCTTAATGAAAGAAGGGAAAGATTGTTAGCCATTCCTTGTCAACTGTTAAGCAAGCAATGAGTATGACAATTTTCTGTCTCCTAAAAATTCATGATTATGAACCAAAGGCCAAACACTGGCATGAGGCACCAGGCGAGCCTGCAGTGTGATACCTGTAGTGGAAATTGAAATGAGCGACAGCTGTTTATCCCTATGGAATGTGCATGCTGCTTTTGTCACATCCTGCTAAAAAGCATCTCAGAGTGGCCTAAGGAGTGAAAAGAGGTAATACTGTATTGTGCAGTTATCTGTTCCTTCTGTGTCCGCCTTTCCCATGCTGTGGCATTTATGCTCCAGTACACAATTTTGGTCTGCATAAATACTGTATGTAATGGTCTTCTGGCAGCACAAATATATACCCATTTTCAAGATAAACCAGGGCAGTTCTGTGTACATGTAAGTACAGTTTTCATGTTTTATATGTGACACAGTCACAGGTTCATATTGCTGCTGTAAACTGACTCTGAGACAACTTGAAATGTCAGTTCTGCCTGCTCATCTTTGGAAGTTTCCCTTGGTGGAATCCAAAAGGAGCCAGTATCAGCTTTTGATTTATCATGCGTGAGCAACCAGGAAACACATGCGAAAGGACTAAACCAAAGAACATTGAAGTATTTTTAAAAATATTTTATTACTATTTGAGTAATAAATAGTAATACTATTTGAGGTTGAGTTTTCATTTTATTTGATGAAATTTCAGGAGCTTTTGCAGTATGTGGCAAAATTACTGCTCCTCTTCTGCTATATTTGCACAGTGAGAAGTTAATATTGGCCATAGGAAAAGCATATCTTCATTTTTTCTCTAGGATTGTGACATCGAGAGAAAACAAGAGTGTGTATCTCTCTTCTGAGGAATGAACAAAAACTTAATTGAAAACTTAAATGCTCAGGAGGATGATTTTATATTTGGAGAAAGCTGTTTCCTGTGTCATGTGGAAGCAGTTATTCTCCCACTGTCCTTCAATGGTCACACAAACTAAAGTATCAGTTGCCTGTCAAAGGGGTTTAAGTGTCTCCATTGAAATAAGCGGAAGTCTCTCTATATCTGAGGAACACGTTTCCAGGTGATGTAGTTGCATGTTTATGCCCTAATCAAGGATGATGGAAGATGGTCAGTAATTTTCCTGGAAGGCTTAGTTTTTCATTTCCAATGTTTGAAGGGGAAACTTGCATTAAGGAAGTTGAATTTTRAGGTCTGAATGGGAGGGAAGGACTTGACCTTGCCTGGGTTATAAGAACCCTGTCTTCTGGAGTGTGTGCTGACCGGGCTAGGTGAGACTGTCATGCTTTTGTAGCATTTCCTGCAGAACCACAGCTTCTGTTAATCTTTGCAACGTGTCATTTCAGTGAACTCCACAGCCGGTACAGTCTCTSCTTGTTTATTTGAATTCTGATACCTGCTGGTGCCTAGAACCCCAGTCCTTCCTCCCACCGCAACCCCGAGGTGATGCAGGAGGCAGGAATTTGGGGCACGATGAAGTCAGAAGCCAAAGCCAGTCTGCCTGGCTGAGTGTTAACTAAACTGTGAGGGTTTGAGCGTGCACTGYGGAATTCAGTAGACATTTGGCATTACAATCGATGGGAGTGGGGTAAGACCCTATGTGAAGTCCACAAGACAGGAGCTGCCGAAGGCTTTAGGTTGTAAGGGATCTCTGGAAGTCACCTAATCCAACCTCCTGCTCCAAGCAGGGCTGACTTCAAAGCTAGATCAACTTGCTCTGGACCTGTGGCACATACATAGGTAAGATGTATGTGATGTATTTTATATCTAAATGAGGGAATCCCCTCTCCCTCTGATAAACACAGTTTTATAAATTGAGTCAAAGTAGGAATTTGTTTGGTATTTCAGATTTGATTGATCATCCCTTTCATGAAAAAGCAAATGTTCACTCTGTTGCAGTGTGCAGTGATGAACTGCTGTGTTTGTAGACAAAAGTAAATGATGACTCAGCCTGGTTTTAATCTACTAGTTCTTGCTAACCCCTTGTGTGCCATGTATAGGTTGGTTAATAAAGTCAGTATATCACTAGGTTCATCAATAACTGTGGCTCTCCTTGCAGTAGTTTCCAGACGGTGTTTAAAAAAAAAATTTAAAAAATTCCTTTTCCCATCTCCTGTGGCTGCCATTTCAAATTGCTAGACCTATGACTTCCATTACGGCAGGTACGAGCATCTCTTTGTGAAGCAGCTGGCAATGAGTTCATGTGGATGGCTTTATTTGCCCTGGAGCTTTATATGTCACTTTTTCACTGCTTGCATTACAAGGAATCCCAATTCATCCTTTTCTGACATTTTCCAAGTTATAACCTAGTGTGCAGTTGCCAGGCATTAAGGCTCCTATGGTCTAAAAGTTCAAGGCTTCTAAGTTACAGATCTCAGTGTTTCTGACATTCAGCATGAGCTTCCAGAGCTTCACAGCGCTGACATTTGCTTTGCTGCTGAAAAAGGGCAGAATATGAAACTCCAGCAAGCATTGTAAAAATAACTTTAATGCATTTCTCAGATGTATGTTGGATGAAAGATCAATTTGGGCCAAACATTAAATAAGTTGAAAGCCACCCCTTTATTTATCCTGTCTGGAAGTCCCTAAGTATCTAAGAAAAGTCACTTTCTCCTCATCATTCTCCATTTCTCACCTTTGTTAAAAAAGGAGTCTTTCCCTAGCATTTATTGGCCATGTACTTCTGCTTAATTTGTCAATTAAGCTATCCAACTGGGGAAAAGATACCAAGCGTTACGAAGAAGTGGATTATTATCCTAATAGGATAAAAGTTCCTCATCTTCAGTACTTTCAGACTATAAATGCTTGATCACAGAAATAAATATAGATGTTCTTCTTAGAGTACTTACAGCTTTCTTTTCAATAGGCAGAACTTGTAATAACTTACAGTAGGAGGAAGAATAGCAATTACCCATGGATTTTCAGCTTAGCTGTTAGTGATGGGGTAAATGTGTCCTTACATGCTGAATTTCCCCATAGCCAAGGGCATAGATGCTGGGCATGAGAACTTGAGAAAAACATAATGTCAGTCCTTCTGCACATACTTGTTGAAAAATGGACAGTGAGTTATCTTACAGAGAGTCAGAATGCATTTTTCTCACATTAAAATTCTTTATAATTTCTATTGTACTACCTGGTTTGAAAGCTTTTGAAATTAAGAGCTCCCATGATAACCCTGAGAGCAGCTGGGTTGGGGTGCTCCATTTCCCTGATGCTGTTATTGGGGTTCCCCCTCCTGTTGTTGTGCCTCTGTGGTCCTTTGTGTTCAAGGAGAGAATCTTTTACTCGCACGACCAAACAATTTGCAGTTCTGCAGCAAAACGGAGAGCGTTGCAATAATCAAAACTAGAAAATACCATGCCGATTGAAGTTACAGTTGGGAGAACTACAGTCAACTTCAGCCAGGTACTGAAGAAATCATTGTGAGAGTTGCTGCTGCTGAATGAGTAATATGATGTGCATTGCTGTAGCTGACGGGTGTCCCGTTTGGAATAAAGACTGTTTTGCCAAGTGCAATAAACTAGAACATTTTGGTCAGGGCCAAAAAGGTGCAATAGTCTCATCCTGATCTCCCACCAGCAGCTAGCCAGGCACACAGATTTTTCACAGAGGACAAATATTTCTTACCAGCAGGACAAGTAAACCCTTTACAATATAATCCTACTGCTTCCATCAGTGCATCAGCATTGATTTTGCTATGCAGATGAAACACCAAGTAACTACCTCAGTCTTCGCCTGGTGCTGGCCACGGCATTTTCCTGTACTGTGCAGGTCAGCAGAAACGAGCTGCGTGTCACCAGCTTTCTAAGGGCCTGTTGTCATGCCTTTTTATTAATCCTCCTCATAGCCACTTTGCAGATTGAACAGGAGAGGAGAGAGAAAAGGGAGATGAGATGTAGTGTGCACATAAAAGCAGGCTTGAACAAGCATTGTTTCATGAAAGAATATTTGCCCAAAGTTTCTCTGAGAAAGCTCAGGAGGAAAAGAAGCAACATACTGGAGAACAGTCCAGTCTGAGCATGCTGTGGTCCAGAAACAAACCCAGCGCACATCCTGCTCAGGGTACCTGTGGCAGCAGTTTTATCCTTTACAAGGTCACCTACTACTTCAGCCCTTCAAATGGCACGAGTTACCTGGGACGCAGCCTGGCTTGAGGAAGCTGTTGGCACAAGTGGCAGTGACAAGAATCAGAGTGGGCTGTGCAGAATGGTCTGATCACCATTTCAGTAGAGGGATGGGTATGAGGGGAAGGGAAAGGTAAGGAGGGCTTCTTCCACAGAAGAGAGCGCATCCGTGCTCGTGTTTTGTTTGAGGGACCTGTCTGGAACACACAGACATATTGCTTTATGTTATTTTAAAAAGCCATGAAATCATTAAAAGGTAAACTGTTAACTTGAAATAAATTCTGCTTTCTCTGTAGACCCTGTTATTTAGTGTTGCTTATGTAAGGAAACGTAATTAGGATGTATACTTCTGCCGCAGATCACCTTAAGGCCATGTCGAATTCCAGAGTTCATAGCAGCGAGTGAGATTTTTACTGGCACTGATTTATAAAACTGGTATTGTTTAAAGAAATTTGTGTGTGTGCGCACGCATGTTGATCTATATTAAGCTGGTTAATCAGTTATGCTATTTTTGTAGGTATCTGTAATGATCTGGAGGTAGAGATATATTAATCTGATAACATTAAAATGATGATGTACTCAGGAGTTGCAATGCAGCTGCATTCCATGCAGTGCGCTTGGTTGGCACATTGCTTCTGAGAGGGCAGCAGGGATTGCACCAGCTCTTCATTGCCTTGCAAGTTGTGTAACCAGAGAACTGGTGACGAGATCTTGCAGCTGTTAGTTTTGTGCTTCTGTTTACTCAGAACTGGGGTAAAAACAGAGAAAAGCAGGACAGGAAAGAAAGTTCAGTCATATGTGTGAATGTAGTTTAGAGTGAAAGGGCTTTATGTCTGCTCTGACAAAAACCACTCTCCAAAGCCACTGAAATAGTGCTGGTCAAATGCAATACAATTCAAGAAAGATCCATCTTCTTTTTTTAGCTTTCTTTTTTGAGAAGTGTCTAATTTACTATATACCATTATTATTTTTTTTTTAGCGTTCACTAATTTATTCCAGTTCCTCATCCAGTCTTGTCCTATTAGCCAGTTCTAGTGACTGTAGAGCGGCTGCTCTTCAAGCTTTTAACAGACCACAAAAAAAAGTTACCGCAAGAGCAGGGTATGAAGCGTTCTGTTTTTCATTTCCAGAAACATCCGTATGTGCAGACTGTGTTTTCCCTTCTACTTACCAACAAAACCTCTGATTATTTTGCAATACATCTGTTATAAGCTCTGCCTGTACTGGCAGTACTTCAAAGTTCTCTGCAGTTTTTTGCAAGCTGCCATCAAAAAGAATTGACCTAATCTCATGGAAATTAGTTGGTCCCTTGCCTGATCATAGACACTGCTGCTCTCACTGAGAGTTGATCCTAGTTCTGGTCTTAAAAAAATTGGGTTACATTGGGAGTTGATGTAGTGGGTTGAGTTCCATAGGCAGCTCCTCTGCCCCTGTGGCTTTATGCTGCTGACAATCTACTGGTTTCTTCTGAAACCCAGATGAATGTAATACAACCACTGTGAGGTACTAAAACTGGAGGTCTAGGCTCATGGAACTGCGGTGTCTCTAATGCACTCCCTCTGCCAGGGAGGAAAACGATGTGTGAAGTAGCAGGCACTCTGCAGTGCCCAGTTCTCCTCTTCTCTGCTCATTAATCTGCTGGCTCCCACGCTGGGAGGGCCCAGGGGAAGGAACCCCAGGCTGAGCTGGAGATGGGAGTCTGCTTGCTCGGCCAGTACTGAATCCTCTTGAGAATATCGAGGGAAAGTGGAATTTAGCTCTTTCCTGCACATCATCTGGATAAACTCTACTGAGCTTCCCACAAGTCAAGTTGGGGGCAAAATACACATATAGCCCAGCAGTACTATGAGCTGCTGCCGGCTGCGATCTCTGGTCACAGCACAGTTATAATATCCAGCAAAACTAAAGTTTGATACGGCTCTGAATGACAGCGCATCCTTTGCCTGCCAGTTGCCTGGTTAGAGACAGTTTTGTCTTTGCTTTCGGGAAGGAGCTGATGCCACAAAAAGCCAGTAGAGATGCAATGTTTGCTTGTTACTTTCTTTGTCGTATGGGCTGGCAGTCCATTGGGTGGAGTAGGAAGAAATGTCTGATCAGATGAGGCAGAGCCTGGGGCAGACTTTGGGAGTTTCCCTGCCAGGACTTTAGTGCTGGAGCTGAAGGGCAGCCGGAGCTGGGATGGGGTGGGGGYGGTGGGGCTGGTAGAGCCTTTCTGTGCTGTAGGAGAGAGGACACATACAAGAGGAGGTGCTAGGAAGGAAAGGCAAGATACAGCTGCTGTCTTAGCCTACTGCAGTAAATCCATCGTTGGAACCCTTTCATAAATGCTTTTATCTGTACTATATCACAGTCCTAAAGAAATGCAACAATTTCCTTGGCTTGTGTTTGGCCTTTCTTCCAGTTTTCTTTTATTTTCATAGCCAGAGCCTGATACATTGTTCCACTGCAGAACAAGACCTGATGGCAGCTGAAGGGGGACATCACAACGTGGCTCCCTGTGACTGAGAAGCAAGTGGAGGAACCAACATGGCATAATAAGTGTAAAGCACATTAATGAGGACATATTTCTTTAATACTGGTTATATTTCTTCAATACTGGTTTACATATTATAAGACTTTGGATTGACGTACCTTCCTGCATGTCAGTATATGAAGAGGTGAAAAATGTCACCTATTCCACACCTCCCTCTGAGCTCCTTCCTACCATGTCATGTCCACTTTTTTCTTTCTTTCTTTAGCACTTTCCAGTAAATTTACTCAGCCCTTTCACCTAAAAGCTGTGGCTTTGTGTCTGTTTCAACCTGGGGAAAATGAGTGCAAAAATAAAGCTTCCATAAATCTTGTCTTGCTGCAAAGCTAGCACATGGCAGTGGCTGTGCTGGTGAAATGAAGGCAGAGGTGGAATACTGGATGCAGTTCTGTGTACTAAATCGCAGTATTTACAGGCAAAAATATCCTCTTGGGCTGCATCCTGAGGGTAGGGACATAGCTGTATTTTTCCCATTAACGCTAATGGGAGTCAAGAGGCTGAACCACACACCGTGCCCTGGAAATGTGCCCCCTTACGTTTCTGTCCTACAAAGCCATCTTGTACATTTCTTCCCAGCTCTGCTTCTATAGCAGGAGGTGTTCAGAGGTGTTAAATGGTTATAGTCATCATGCTGATGGTCATATGTGCTATTCTCTCAGTTACAAAGAAATGTTAAATTTCCTATTTTGCTACCACCAAACTTACAGTGTATGTTGGGCAGATTGGCCCAGTGTGCATGCCACTTCTCAATAGTAAAAAAAAACCTCTGAGACAAAAAACTTGCTGAAATCTTACTGAATTTTGAGTGATGATTTCCGTCTCGTTTGAAGGTGGTTTTCACTGCTAGGTAAGGGTAAGGATCCAGTGAAAGGCTTTGCATCTCTGATGAAAAATTAACAGAGTAAGGAACTAGGACTGCTGGTCTCCTCTCAGTGCTAGGTCAGGTACAGTTGGAAATAGTGTCTGGTGTTCTGGTGTGACTGAACCATTCAGTTGCACTGTGATTAAGAATTAAAATGTGAAAACCTGTGTGCTTGACTAAAATCTGGTCAACCACCTTGACAAAAGATAATTAGTTTCAGCTGAATGGAAATTGGCCAGCACTGAGGACTCTGGGTTCGAAATTTAAACCCTGCCAATAACACCTGCAGCTGGATCCTTGTGAATATGACTTTGTCTTTGCTGATTTTAAAGTTATGTGATTCGCATAGTGAGTTAAAGGCATAAGGATTTCATAGTTAAACACACAATCCTGCAGTTACTGTGGAAGTGGTCCTCAATGACAGCCTCTTCACACACTGTACGGGGGGTGAGAGTTGCAGGCTGARCTGCTGACTGCATGTCAGCAAGCAGAGGTGTGATATTGGAATAGTGTTAAAAAGTACAGCTCTCCCCAATAAACTAACCTTTTACCTCAGGTAATAAAGTGGGCTTGGCTTTGGAAGTTGGAAGGTCAGAAGCAGATGTGGASAGGTTACCTTTAGCAACCCAAACTTTATCAAAATGGGGAAAAAAAATCCAACCATGTTTTACTAAAGTTTGTACATAGCAAGGTTAGTCAACAGTGGGTCTGATCCAAAGCGCCCCAAGTCCAAACATCCCAGCTTTTAGTCGGGTAAATATTCCATTATATTTACTGGGGCTTTGTCACAGTCTGCATAAAGCTTTCATTTGAAAAACTGCTGGTATTTTGTATGTCTGATGCCAGCAACCACTCCAATACTTCAGAGGAAGGTTAACTCTTAGCAGGACTGAGTATTTTTCAGTGCTGTCTGCTGAGAGGAAGGATAGCGCATGCCAGCTGGCCTGCACTGCTCACTTCCCTGAAGTGATTTAGGGAAACAAGGGATAAGAAGTCGCTCCCTACATTACTTTTTTTTCACCCTCTGAGTAACCAGTGATACTTGCAGAAGGCTGCCCGTTTTAATTTGTATTGTGAAAGCAGTATTTTTTRTTCTGTTATTTTCAGACCTTACAGAAGCAGTGAGAAAGGTATCAATCACTTTGATTTAGCTTTTTCGAGAGTAGGGTGCCAGACAATATATGTGATGCCTTTGATTTTCTATTGAAGCTATGTACTCCTTGGAAAATGGCACTACCTTGAAGTGATAGTAATGACGCTGTAGCTGGTTGTCTCCTCATCTGTTCTGTGAGTAAAGAGTTACTCCATCAAAGTGATTTCTCTGGAATAAAAGTGGCATGAAAGGAGAATGAGGCAGCGGGTTTTATTTAATACCTATATAGGCTAGCTGTAATTGAGAAGGAGAGAAAAAATGGTACTTGTCATTTCTAACTCTTGCTCAGCTGCATTTTTGAAAGATACCTTTAACATCTCATAAAATACCAGTGTATCTTCCTTTCCTAAAGAAATTGGGTGTAAATATGTCATGTATTTTTTTGCCTATGGTTAAGTGCCTTCAGGCAACAGAAATCTCCCAGGCTTGCAGTATGTTGTAGGCTTTCTGATTATTTTTTTCTTTGACTTGATACCTCATCTATGGGTTGCCTCAAGCAAACTCTTTCAAGAGACTCTGTATAGAACCTATTTATGTGCCCTGCAAAGAGGAAGAGGGGGAGGCTGTGTAAATTATTTCACTTAGGAGGAGTCAGCGCTGTATCTCTGTATGTCTGCAGTTTGAAGTTTTTCTGGCAGTGATAAATACACAGGATCTTTCTCACTCCAGGAGAGTTGTAAACATAGCATATGTTTACATAGGCACAGCATAGAAACTGAATTACAAATGGACTTGAAGATTATATTTGCTTTCCACTGGCCTATACAACTATATACAGATTAGCCCATGCTAATCTGCTGTGATATTCTTGTCTGGTTTCTTCCTGCAGGTGGTGTTCCCTTGGTTGGAAAATCAATGTAGCATTTCACCATCCATCTTCTAACTTGGCTCCAAGTGGGACAAAGTAGCGCAGCCCTTGCGATGCTTGCTGATTCTCTGCTTGCAGTTAAACTTCAGTTGGCACTCTGTTGAATTGCATGAACAGGAGAAATACTGAGAGTAGAAACATTTGCGCTGGAGGGCAAGGCTGAATACAGGCAAGCTCCTATACCGCTTCCCTCACGCTGGCATCCCAGTGTGAAGCAGCTGGCTTCCTATGGCTGCTGTTTATTCTGTCTGGTTCAGATAAATAAGCAACAGCTTTCAGATCTGTTGCTTAAACAGGTTTTTATGAATGCTAGATACAAGTATACATGCACACATGGAACTAGAGAACTGGGCTGTGGAGAAGTAATGAGGATAAATAAGCCTTGTGGAGCTGACCAATGACACTGTATGTCAGAGACTCTTACAGGACTCAATTCTGCAAAGAGCTGCCACTGATTGATATCAGTGTTCTTTGTCTGAGAGAACAGACAATGCTACAAACAAAATCAATATCACACTGACCAAGGGATCCTTGTACATTGGCTCTAATGCCACTTAATGGAATAGGAGTTACAAAAGCAGCGCAATTTAGACACCTTCCAATAAAGCCATTACATTGTAGGCTGATATGTTCTCCATTTTTAAAGGCTTGTACTGTTCTTCAACATATTTTTCTTCATTGTATTTTCCTAGTAGGCAAAACCACCATTTCAGTTTAACTTTACAATACCTGCAGCTCAGCAGAAAGCCTGTTAGTATGATGCTTGCAAATGAACTCAGAACTTTTTTCCAGGACTGGCAGTACACACGTCAAATAAACTTCACCAAATCTGGTGAAAAGGGTAAGGCCCAGTTTTGCAGTTATTACAAAAAGGAGAATGAATGTCAGCAGATCATCTCCTGTGCAAAGAGTGACCACTTCCTGGTAGCACGTGATGGAGAGAGCTGGACCAGACATCCCAAGCTCTGATTTCTGTACCCACCACATGCTGCCCAACAGACCTTTTCTCTCTTCTGCAATACTAACCTTCTTCAGACAGTTAATAATGCAATTAGCCCTGTCAGTCAAGACTGTAAGAAAGTCATTTTCAAACATTGATGGCTGGAAAGCTTTGGCAGATGCATATAACTATGCAAAAGCCATGTTCTTTAGAGTGTGATAGGTAGATTGCAGAGTTGCACCTTTCTGACGCAGGAAATGTCAGTTCTGTGGACGCTAACACTGCTTTAATTGTGGTCCAGTTGACAAAACCCTTATTACTTGAGACTCATTGATCCTGTGCAATGGAGATGCAGGGGTGGAGCGCTCTCTACAGCTAGGAGCGAGGTGGTTGCCTCAGTGCAGTGCTAGCCTCATTGTTCTGCTTTTAAAACCTCGGGTCGCTTCTCCGCCTGTCTCTCTGTAGGAACATAGGTGTACGCATAGACCATGACCTTAGCCTTCAATTGCATGGTCAGTTGTTGCCCATATTCACTGTACCACATGAGGAAACCACACAAGATAGAAATACAAGAGCCAGAATTAATTTGCCCAGGTAGCCACAGTGCTGGCATTTTCATACTTTCAAGTGCATGACTTCACAATTTAAATGTTCCTCTAGTGTAGATTTTGAATAATATCTGTTTCTTGCGCACACCCCAAATATTTATCTTCATGTAAATAATTAAAACTGACACTGAAATTTTAATTCTGCACACTCTTTTGTACATGAAAGTGCAAATAAATTATTAGAAATTGTCATAAATATCTCACACTGTGTTGTGAGAACAGATGCACAGAATTACCGAAGGACCAAGTCTGTACTTGTTCTAAAAATCTTATTAAAAGTAACGAACGTACAAATCAAAACAGACAGGTTCATTTTCCCAGTTATTTTTGAAAAATCAGTGTGGCATGTGAGACAGGTGTCCTGAAGGCAAGAAGTTTGGTGAAAGCCAGACATTTCAGCAAATCCCATCAGGCAAGCCTCCTTCCATATTGAAGAGAGTTGTTTCTTGTAAAATCAGCTATTCTGTCTGTGAAGAAGACTATTTAAATGTAAGAGAATTGAAACAGCAAATCTTTACATGAAAATATAGATTGATTGTAATAATTTTAGCATAAGTAGGTGCAGAGCATTTAGACTTCTGTAGGACATCAGCGATTACAGACCACAGAGAAACTGAAGCTCATGGCAGGTGACTCCCATGAAACCCAGCAGTAAGGAGAGCCATGGACTCATCAGAATGGCCTTAAAGCCAGGCACCTTCTGAGCTTGTGTCCATGCTGCACCAGTAATGCAGGGGGTCACTAAAGGTGCCATATGCATTATTTGTGGAATATTAAAGGGCTTTCTGTTGAGCTCATTTACTTCAGCCCCAGGCAACTGAGTACAGAAGTTCTGGCGTGTAGTTGCAAGTATTCTTACCTTGGATGCCTCTGTTGCACTTTCTGTTACTAATTTGCTCCAAATAAAGGTCTGTCCACATTGGGCAGGCCAATGACAAATACTGGTTTTTAGGTCATCTGAGCTGAGCTTTTCTATTCTTGTCATACCCTATTAGCTCTAAATTTACTGCAGTCAGCCTCTCAAAGGGCAAATCATTGCAGTAATTAATTTTACTGCAGCTAATTTTTATTTTTAGGGAAGTAGAAGACTAAGCCTCTATTTTAAAATAAACAGAAAACACATTGTCTCTGGAAAGAAATGTTGGGATCCTTACTGGAAAATTCTAAAAATAGAACTTTTCAGCTAGAGCAGTATTCCACCAAAGTAATTAGGGATGCAAACTCATTAGAGCTTTATTTAGATTGCTGATATTTCTGTTTGGGAAGGCGGCATGGCCCAATGGGAGTGGCGTTGGACTGGGATGCAGCGAAACCTTCTGTCTGTTCTTGGCTCTACCACTGTGCCGTTCCGCAGGCTTGGGAGAGTCACTCTCCATTCTGGGACCTCACATCAGAGCTCTCCTACCTTTTCCAGAGACGAGATACACACTCTAATATAATCTCTACTTCTCTGTAACGCTATTGTTACATCTATCTTATTATTCCAGGGCCTGTGATTCATGACATTTGAAAATTAGGAATTGTAAGGGAGAGTCTACAAAATACCTTGTGCTTGAGTCCATTGCCGAGACACAGGCGTGCAGAACCAGTTGAGATGCCTTAGGGTGTCCCACTTGGCCTCCAGCTGCTGCTTCAGGAGGCTGCAGGTCTCCCATTAGTCCTCTGTTATATTTGAAAGTTTTTTGGGGGTATCCTGAATCCTCTATGGCATCTCTGATGGCACTAGACAACCATGTCTGGGCAACTAGTTCAAACTTCAAATGTCTCAGTACGCAGCCTTCTTGCATAGTCAGAGAGGGTAGCTCCTAACTTAGGTGCACTGGAGTATCCTCCAAACAAATTTTCTTCTTCCCCTTGGTCATGTAGGAATTCCAGGCTCTTAGGCATTTCCTTTCTTCCCCCAGTTAACTTTTTTTTTCTCCACTGGCCTTTGCCATATTGCAACAGCAATTTATTGTCTTTAAAATCAAACTGAGCTGTGGGCTACGTGAGCCACCATTCAGGTCATGTGGCTCTGAACAGTTTATCTTTGATTTCAGTTGCTAACAAGCATTACCTAGCTAAGGATCCACTTCTGGAACAGAATCAGCTTTGTTCTCAGGAGATGAAGTATTAATTGATAACCGTGTTTGGAGAATGGAGCTGTTCATGCTTTCCTTTCCCTGCTGTGCAGTCATCCGCTCCCTGAAACAAAAAATCTGCCTATCCAGACTGGATGATGGTTTCTGCAGGTGCTAAGCACTGGAGAACTGGGACCGCTGAGTTTAAGATCCTTGTAACAGGATGAATCCAGTTACACTTAATATAAAATACAAAAAGTATGTAGAAATGTTTGGTACTTGAAATATTAATAAGCTAGCCTTAAAGAATTTTCTAGGCTTCCTCTAACAGAATAAATTCTTGATCACTTGTAAACTAGAGTTTTAAATTATTTTGAACATCACATGTAAATACATCAGAAACAGTATTCAAAGTTGGTTGATTGCGGTCATACATTCCTGACTTTTCTGTAAGCGCCCAGCTCTGCAAATTGCTGATCAACTCCTGCAGACACTAAAGGGAAGCAGAGGGAATGCCATACACCCTTGGGAGGCACTTACCAGCATGCAGAACGAGGCTCTGCTTTGGCAAGTGACGAATTTAAAATTTTCTTTGTGTGTACGTGCAGCTTAATACCCCTTTATTACTATTTCACATAAGTATAGCTATTTCATGGCAAACCAGATAGAAAAGGGTGTTTTGCTTTGGTTTCTGCCAGTTTGCAAGGAGAAATACAGTAACAGATGCTGTAAAAGTTACCCTCCCCTTTCCTTCCCCTCCTCCTCAAAAAAGCCATAGGGATCAAAAACTTATTTCCTATTCGGGGAAGGCTGCGGAGTTTCTAGGTTCCACAAATGGCCCTAGTAGGATCATTTAAAAACTGTAAGTCAGATGGCTCCTGGTGGGCCCTTTCTCACTGCTTTGAGCATTTCCAAATTGAAACCTTTCTGCCAGGGTCCGTTGCCCAGCCGCTGTGGGGCTCGGTTACGTCCTCTGCAGAGACTGAAGCCTCCCCTGTGTGACAGTAGCCTCCCCCAGTGAATCCAGCTCAAACTCTGCTCAGGCAGACGGAACAGGACAGGGGAGCCCAGTCTTAAACAACAATGATTATGAGGAAGGTTTGCCTCATAGCAACAACAACTCCTTTCTGTCTTCTGTGAAATCTGGAAGGTGGATAATTTAATTTAATAATGAAAGGATTTGCTTTATCAATTATGCAGAGATTTCTCTGTTCAGAATGCATCAGCACTCCTTGAGGAACAAGTACACTTGTGATTTATTTCATTGTAATTTTTTGTCTTTGCTTGTTAAAAATGCATGTGCTGGTACATGTAGTTCTCCAGTGAAATCCCTGTCCCAGATTCTAACAGACAGAATAGCCTCCAGCCATCTCGGGCAGGAGCTGCACAGGGGGTATGCCCTGTGGTAGGACGTGATGGAAATAAACACTCTCCACAAAAAGTAAAACTACGCAAGGGAAGGGCCAGCTCCCATTGGCAGGAGCTCGTGGCAGACATCACAGTGTTAGAGATCCTGCAGCATTCCCAAGTGATGAAATATGTGTGGATATATATTAAGCAACTTTGAAAATTACCAACTTGCTGCTTCTGTGATGCAAACCTGCAGTCCTCCAGAGAGATAGCTCAGGTTTAGTGCTAGACTGCAACTTTTATGAGACCCGACAGATATTTTGTGGTATTCAGTTAAAGCTGGCCTCAGCATAAAGACAGCAATTTTGGCTTACAGAATGTTTTGATTGGGGAGTGACGTGATTTTTTTAATTGAAACATTTGAGCATTTCCAAATTGAAACCTTTCAATCCTACTACAAATTAAGAAATTAATTGTAAAAAGGTAAATATTTTATATACATATATGCATGTGTACAATGAATAAATAAATACTTGTATGTATCTATGCACGTGTGCACGCAGAGAAAAAGTATCTATAAGTGGATATAAGAACCAGAACAGACTTGATTTTAAATCTGCTGTGTTCGAGCAGGTAAGTGTCTGATCCTTCCTTCACCTCTCCTAGTTGAGAGTGAGTAAGGTCTCAGAAAGACAAATCTTCACAGGATCAGAATCGTGGATAGCAAGGCTTCCTTGTCCTGTGTAGTTGCCATGGATGCCAAAGTGGTATGGGATGCATGAGAGTTAGAAAGAATGCACTTAAGCTGTGGGGTGTCTTTGTGATAGTACTACAAATCCTGGTATAACTAATTCTGATAAAACAAACACAGTACTGGAGTTGTAGAAAAATTTCTACATTTTATTCAGGAATAATGATAATTATATATGTGTATCTAATACGCTGCAAGACTGCTGAGACACAAAAGCTGCAAAATGGTACTTTGGCTGAAAAGATAGGATTTAATTTTATTTCACAAAGCTCTTTACCTTTATGTGAGTGCCTGATTCCTGCATGCATTGTCAAGATAGCATCAAAACGTTGTCTTTCTGAAGACGATCCAAGAAACAAGTGGCTGTAAGTTTGTGTAGAAGTGCTTTAAAAAGAGAACGCATAGCATAAATTGTGTGGGAGGAGTTAATATGTGTATTTCTTTTAGAAACTAGGTTTTCTTTTAAATACAGGAATACAAAGCATGTGGGCAAAAGGGTGTGGAAAAAGGTCGGTGGAGCGGAACCCTTTCAAAAAGCATTTTGGGCCCAGGCTGTGGAGAGTGAGATGGCAGACATTCAGAAACAGCACAGTGGATCTCTTTCTATTTTCACTGAAGTAAAAATTAATCATAACCCTCCTACAACTGTGGATGCTCTTGTTCACAGTAAAATAATGCAGAGATGAGATACAGGAACCTGGATGGATGAACTGAAGGCCACTGTTAAGCGTTACTCAAATTGCTTCCTGTTCCTACTGCTTGAGAATTAAATTGCATTGTAAGGCTTAAAATCAGAAAGCTGAACTGTCGGTAACAATGGGAGTGGAAGATAAAATACTTCTTCACAGGATGTACCAGTATAGTCTGGTTTGCTAGTAGATTCCTATTTTTTGCCATGAATGTGTCATAAGAAGCAAAAATGGATATTTAATAATGATATCAAGGACAAGATAAGGGTCACATTCTGTTCTCATGAATAGTAATTTATACTGAAAGTAATTCCAGTAATAATCAATTTTACCTGGCTATACATAAAACCAGAAATGCATTCTTCCCTCTTTTGGGCTAACTGTTTTTATTCATAGCATTTTTCTGTTGGGCTGTTTGACTCTAGAGCGAAGCTTGCAAAGCAAGCACAAGGCGGGTGACAGCTCTGAACCCGGGAGGGAGCCTGGCTGTGGTGTTCAGTGCCCTGCGCATTGCTAAGGAGCTGAGGGGCCGGCTCCAGCTCTCAGTTGCTAGCCCCTTTCTGGCTCTGGTGCAGTGTCCTTTCAGGTACTCTGGCTGCAGAGGGACGGTCACCGTCTGTGGCTGCAGCAGCTCTCTTCCAGCATGGAGCACAGAAGTCTTCCTGGGGCTGGGGCACTTTCGGGCCAGCCAGGGTAGTGCTAGTTCCCCTCAGCACTTAGCGGTGAATTTTCAGTTCAGTGGCTCAGATCTCTCCTCAGGCTTTATTCCCGCCTTCCCCTATCATGTAATTCCAGGGTTTGATTTAATTTTTAATAAACTCTGCTTACTAAGTTCTATAGTATCATGCAAATGCTGTTTACTTTTTTCAGTAATTATTTGGATTTTTTTAAACTTGGAACATTTTGCATTGGTGATGAATAGGGTTGTTTCACACACACGTACTTCATCAAAGCTTGCAGTTAAAAGTCTAGTTTCCTTGCAGCTCGGTTGCTGCACCGAGGGAGTGTAACCTGTGATTTGAAAGCTGCTCCCTGCAAGGGCAGTGGTTACTAGGCAGGCGCCTGTCACAGTCACGAGCGCGTGGCATTGTGGTGCACGGTTTGCAAAGAGGCAAATGGATTCTCTACTTGTAGAAACAGGTGAAGGTGTCTGTAATTGAACCGTATTTCTACTGGAATTGTTCTAGTGGAAAATGACGTAGTTTACTGTCTTTCAGGTTAGAGACTGGGAAGTGTCATAGAAGACTTGGTATATCCTTTTTACTTCTAAAAGTAAATACTGATTTCTCAACAGAAAAGAGACTTTTGGAAAGAGCCACTAAATCTGTGGTCATTGGAAAATTTCTCATTCTCCAGAACTGGAGTATTCATTCCAGCGAGTGAGGATTACTCATTCTCCCTCCAGGTGTCTCAGACATATTCGCCACCTTCTTGACGTTCAGTCTGATAAATCCGCAGTGTTTTATTAAGCAGAACATAACCTTGCACTGAAGTAATCAGTTCTTACTTAACTTTTTTTTTCATACTCTTTAGATGTCTTTCTGTATAATCTAAGTGCTGTTTTAGACTGTTCTTCAGACTCCGAGCTTGATTAACAGCCAGAAATGCAGGCACTCTTAACTGACCCTGCAAAGGACTTTCAGTGTTGATTGCAGAAACTAGACAGGGGGCTGGAAACAGAGCTATGGGGCTTGTATCCAACAGAAGCACCATTCTAAATGTGTGTTACCAGGATTGTTAGGCATCCAGGCTCTATCTATTGCAATATCCAAGACACTAACCTTGTGCCTCTGCCTCTGCTGCTTAGAACAGTAGTCTTTGCCCACTTGATCTTACCCAGAGCTGGATTTGTTGCTCTGTCCTCTAGAGGCCTTAGTAAGCACCTGGGATGGAAGACAAGTGGACAAGAGCTTCCTCAAGCTAAGAAAACAGTTATTCTCACATCACTTCTTTCCTGGAGGAGTGATCCTAATTACTACAGAAAATGTAAGTGCCAGCACCTAACTGTGCTTTAAAAAAAAGCTCCATCGTCGTTGCTTTGAAACAAAGGCTGCTGGTGCTTACCCTTAGGAGAGCTACACTTGAGGGAGCTCCTGTACCTGCCATGGCTCTGTACTCGAACATCAGCCAGGAGCTGGCAGTGAGCTGCTGTCATCTAACATTCACCGATCTAGGACCTTTGCGGGCTTGATGACACAGCGCAATATCTGCCTCTGTAACTGCACATTGGAAGGACACTTGAGGACCATTTTTCTCTGACAGATCTATTAAGGAGACTAGTACAACTTTGATTTCCTTCCAGCAGGGCAAGCCAGCTCCTAGGGTTTTGTCAGGCAAATTCCTATGTCAAAAGATGACATTAAGCCACAGTCTGGCAAGATTTTTCTACGCAATGAAATGTAATTTCCTTTTCAGGCTCTTTAGTGAAGGTGAGGTAATGTGGCACTTGATTTAGCTGTGTGGTTGTAAAGTTGTGCCTAATTTGGTGAAAGTCTCATCACAACAGCTTCCTTTAATAATCAGCAAATAATTGCCCTTCCCAGCTCCCTATGAACAATTTCACCTTTCCAATCGGTATCCTAAACCTCTCTGTTTTTACTCACTTTCTCAGTTTTACTAGAAAGGAAACATTAAACAGAACTGGTCCAAGTGGAAGGGGTCCTTTCAGTGCTGAAATAATGCTAGCACTTCTCCGTACTGCCAATTATTAGACCTGGTCTTTCTGTCACTCCTCCTTTTCTTCCTCTCTCTCTATTCACACAGTTTGCACAAGACAAATCAGTACCTAGGAGGACAATATTGGAACTTCTGCTTCCAAGGGTGAGCTCAGGGCATCCCCCTGTAATTTGCCCGGGAAAGACTGGTCCTTTGCAAAGCCCAGGGTTTCTGCGGTTTGTCTCTTGGCTGCAGGTAGATAAATCACAACACTCACAAACGAAGAGGCATATCCTGCTCTCCTAGACAGCTGTCTCCCTCTCTCATCTTAGCCCTCCCTTGCATGGACAGGAAGAAACGCGAGTGCTATCCAAACTCCTTAAATGCCTCAGACTTACACATCCTGATAAATCAGCTGTCTGTCATTTTTTCACCTCATGCATTGCTTGCTGAATACTGTTTCTTATTCCCAAATCATCCAGAAAGTTACATGCTACTAAGGAGGGTCTCGGTGCGTGTGTCTGTGTGTGTATAGAGGAAAGGCAGGGGAGGATGAGGTTTGGGCTGGTGATCTGCCCTGCCAGGCAGCAGCAGCAGGAGGTAGGGAGGCACCTTAGCTGGAGAGGGAACTGCAGTGCAATAGGAGTAAGGTTGCAGTTCACATAACAATGTGATCTGGAGATATTTGAGGTAGATTTAAAAGATCGTCAACGGGTCCTGAAAGCAGCATAGCAACAGCAACACAGAAGACTGTACAGGGTGATTCACCTTGCTACCTGGCAGCTTTTCAATACCCTCAGTGCACACTTCTCCCTAGTGTCTGTGTGGGTGCAGAGCTAGATTCTGCAGCTTCCCCTGTTTTCAGTAGTCTTCTCTGTTGTGCATTTCCCTCTAAACCAGTGCAGCCCTTCCTCGCGAACTGCCTTGTCCCAAAGTCAGCACTTCACTGCCTGCCAAGGAGTCTGCTTTTGGCAAAGCTGCGGTTCATTTTAATAGTATTTTCTAGTGAGTTAGAGCAAGTTTTCAAATGGTAATCCCTGCCCTTCTCAGTAAGCAGTCAAAGCCCAACTGTAGCAAAGCAGATGAGGATGGAGCAATAGAAGAGCCCTCAGTGAGATTCTCCAGAACCTGAGTCTGGTGTTTCTTTGCTGTGTGTGTCTACTTCTGCCATCACTTTTGTTCTGTCCAACATGAGTCACTGAATGGACGACCTCCACAGTTAAAAATGAGAGTCTTTATAGCGTGAGAGAAAGAGTCAGGATCTGTCCTGCAGCACTATGGAAGGGAACATATAACAACCTACCACTGAGTCAGCTATCACAGTCCTCACAGGAGCAAGCCATGTCCTCTGTTCTCCACGCAGGCACTCGCAGTGATTTCTTTGTGTAATGCCTTTATTTATTTACAGCCTCTGAAACAGTACTTTCATTGCAACTGCTAAAAACTCTTGGTTTGAGCATGACCTTTAGTACTGCAGAGCTGTAACTGAATTTTCTTTCTCTGCCTTCAAGTGTGTGAAAATTTCTCCACTGGTAAGTTCAGCTTTGTTCTGGAAAAGATGTCCCGTATTGGCTTCTAGAACCACTGTGAAATGTGTTTGGCAGCGAGGTTCTGGACGGGCCATCTGGCCATCAGGGTAGTGGCGCTGTAAATTGTTATTATAGATTTCCAACTGATACTGTTGAATGAACGTTATTTCCACTATAAAAATAAAATGCACGAAAAAGTTCCTTGAATAATATCTGACAAGTTGTTTTGGAAATTTCAGCTTGGTAGCTAAGCCATCTAACTTTAGGCACCTAATTTAGTTAAGACTAATTAAGACAGGGTGTCCAAGGGAGACAGATGTTGTCAGTGTAGGGTCCTGGTTTTGAACAGTCCTCTGGTGTCATTTCTCTCCTTTTGGTCACTGTATGAGAAGCTTTAGCAGATCAGTATCTTGATCTGATTTAACCAGAGTGAAAACACTTTCAGAGGTGCCTGTGAGTACTAGCTAGAGAGGTGCCTGCTAGTGCTGGCTGTCTCGTTGTGGACTGGCTGCAATGAAACATTAAGTGTAAAGTGTGTGTGTCCATAAGCTGTAGCTGAGTCACAGTCACTTGGGATTTCACTTTTTATACTAAAGTGTACAATTATAAAACACTTCTTTCTACTCTTTAAAGCCATAAATACCAGGTTTCTGAAATACTGCAAGGAAAAGTCTACAACAGTAAAATAAGTTAACAAACTAAGCATAATTGGCTTATTTATAATGGATTCTAACTTCAAAAATTAGCATCAGATAATGGTCATTCTTTCTCTTTTCAGCGATCAGGTGGGGCCTTAGCTATCCCTCTGTGTGCATTTCAAGGAACTGTATCTCTTCAGGCACCCACGGGAAAAACGCTCTCTTTATCTACATATGAGGTAAGCACTGAAGGGCAAAAAATAACACCCACGTCAAAGAAAATTGAAGTATATCGATCTAAAAGTGTTGGTCACGAGCCAAACCCAGAGGAGTCTCCTAATACGTTTGCTGACACAAGTGTTAAAATTCATTTAGAGGTACTTGAAATTTGTGACAATGAAGAGGCCCTGGATACTGTGTCAATCATCAGCAATATCAGCCAGTCCTCCACACAGGTAAGGTCTCCATCCTTACGTTATTCACGGAAAGAAAACAGGTTTGTCTCATGTGATTTAGGGGAAACTGCCTCCTACTCCCTCTTCATACCATCAAACAATCCTGACAGCGATATTAACATATCAATTCCAGACACTGTCGAAGCTCATCGGCAGAATAGTAAAAAGCAGCATATGGAAAGAGGTGGTTATCAGGAAGAAATACAGATGTTGAATAAAGCATACAGAAAACGGGAAGAAGATGGCAACAGCAGTTAAAAGGCATTTAATCTAGACATTTAAACTGATTTGACAGACGTTGCTCCCCTTGACTCAAGTTACCCTAGCAAATACAATGTCAACTGTTTTTTCCTAACATATAAATTCATTTTACTTGGGTACACTGTTAAATAGATTAAAACGTTTAATGATATGTGGATGGGATAACAAATACTTAAGTGCTTTACAGCTTTGCATAGTGAATTTCAAGTTATTTATATATCTATTTATTTGAGGAACATGTGTGTCTCAAAGGAATCCTAAATAAAGTCTTAAAAACCAGCTTTGGTTGCTTGTTGGCACTGGGTGGTCTGTCTGTGGGAACCTGTGGAAAATGAGGGAGCAGCTCCACAGGTGGGAAGTTATAACAGTTTTGGCTGACTTGCAGTTCTGCTCTTACTGATGTGCCAGGCTTGAAACATTTGAAAAAATGTAGCCCAAACCTAAGACTAGCTCATTTAGTTGACTAAGTAGAGGATTAAAAGATATGTAAATGGTTTAATTTTCTACTGCTACATGATTCATATGTAATACCTATGTAAGTGGCCATTGTATAGACCTTTGAATATGGGTGGCTGAAATGCAAGCATGCACATTTTGTAGATACAACATTGTGAAATTTATGAGTGTTCTCATGGTTGACATTTCTTTGATCAAATGTGACAAATGTTGGTTAATTTTATGCCAGTTACTCTGAAGAGTCCCCTTTTTTTGCTCCATGATCTCTTGCCAAGTTAAGAAGTTTCCCAACCTTACAGAGTATTTGCAACTCAATCCAGATAAAGGCAGCATTTGAAATGTTTGAAGAGCTAGGTCATCAAAATCAATTTGAATAATTCTTCATGTCTGAGTTACCCATAAGCAAGGCATAGTTTTACAATGTCGTCTTCCTCCTCAAGGCCCATGTGAAGCTAATACTTCTCTCAACACAACCACGAGAGCGGGTGTAGCTTGCAGATAGTTGCAGGAGTCCCACTGGCTCACAGCAAGAACACTGCTGTTTTTTCTGCCATATATATTCTGTCAGTAAACCTGTCATCACTCCTCTTGGGATGGACCCTCATGCTTTAGATCTGAGTCAGGAGCTGGGGGTTACAACTGATTTGTGACTCCTTAGAAAGGGGAAGGGAGCTATTCAAGGTGGCCAAACTTAGAGACTGAACTTAGACGTTGACCTCAAGAGAGTGGTCTGGTTACCTAAATCGGGTCCCAACCTGCATCACTCTCAGGAGGAGCCCATCTCTCTACTGACTTACAAGGAACCTAGAACTAAGTCTAAAGCCAACCTAAAACCAGTGAATACTCTAATTTGTGTCAAATTCAGACAAGCCAAGGCAGAAGCAGTGAATGGAGTCCTCAAGTCGTACATTAAATATGCTGCATATGCTTGAAATGCTAGTGCATTTTGACTGAGAGCTCTTTTTCTGAGGGTTTGTCATTCATTTCAGTTAAACAGAGGTAAATATACTCTCAGGACTTTCAGCAGTTTGATTAAAAATTACACTGCTTCTTTAAGGAATAGATTTAATTCCCAGTGGTATGCGTGACAACAGAATCATTTAGGTGTCTGCAGTCACCCTTCCACTCAGTGGGAACACGCAAGGGAAAATAAGCACAACCCTATTCAGGATTCCTTTATGGGTTATGAACAGACAGAGCAAAAGGGCCAAATACTGTGTCTGTTTGCACTCAACATTCGATATGGAGGCATGAAAACAAGCAGATGACTTGCCTTCTCACTTCACCAACATCAATCAGGCCTGCCATCGCAATCAGTGGGGCTCTGCTGGTGTGACAGTGATGTAGCACTGAAGAAAATCAGGGTCAAAGACTGCAGGTTGCTGTGATAGTGATGGATCACTCTGCAAGTTGAGCTTTCCGTGTGCTGCCTTTCCAAGGTGAAAACAAGGGCTCTCGTAAGATTGCCTCAAGGCTTTTAGTTCCACTAAGATGCTATGTTATATTTCAGATTTAACAAGGAACTACAGTAGAAGGAACAGTCAGTGGTAAGTCTACTCGATAAATCTATATCCATACACGTAGAGCAGAGAGACACATTCTGCTGTCTCTGAATATGTTGCTTTTCTTTGTGTTCTGTAGAAGGAACGCAGAAAGTATCTTTATAGCAACAGACACGCTCGATCCAGATAAAGGTAGCAAAGTTGTGATGGAGGATGCAGTCCGTCACAACTTTAGTTTGGTCAGGTGTTCTGTTTTCCCTGGAAGTGATTTGGGCTATGTTAACAAGATTACGTGCTGATGTGTTAATCTCTGATGGATATATTTACAAAGGGTTAAAATTTGGAAGCATTAAAATTCTACATAGCTGTGACCCAGAGCTTGACCTAATTGTGGAGTGTTGTCTTGCTGCTGTAATAAAACATAGATTTTATTTAATGAATCTGTAAATTTGATAATGTACAAATGTCTGATTATTTTATTTTTTGCTCTAAATGACTCACATCATTAAACAATTTAAAGTGTCTGAAAACCCAAGTTGTAATTATTGAGTAGATACCGGCTCCTTGCACAACACACCAGAAAACTTCTGTTTGAGAAAATTTGCTCCTGGTTTGTTTATTCACATAAGTGTTAAGGTGTCTTCATTTATCATTTGGCCTTAATTTTTAAAACAATTCTTTTATAAGAGTTTTTAAGGAAAAATGTTTTCTTCCTCCTCCGTTGTTTTTCCCCTATCTGACCTTTTAATTTATTTCAGTGACAGCTTGACATTTGAGGGCAAAGTGTTTGTCAATGACCATTTGAAGGTGACTTGAAAGAGACCTCATCTCTGTTCAGACACCACAGCAACTGACTGAAAAAAATCCCATGGAAAATGTGACTTGAATCATCACCCGGGCTTCCCCTGCTCTTAGGACATGGGTTCTTGAATAATGCAAGGGATAGAAAAGAAGAAACTGGGAAATAATTTTGAGATAATCTTTGGTAAGCAGTATATCCAGTGGGTCAGAGTTTCCTTTCAGTGGCACTCGTACACTGAGAATAACATTACATTAAGTGAGTTACAAGAAAAATAAACCTGTAATACGCAGGGCCAGGCCCAAGAATCCCAAATGCCTCAAAGGATTGTGATTCTTGAAATAAAAGATATAGCCAGGTGCTGAAATGTAAATTTTCTATACTAATCTTGCTAGAAAATATATCTTACGGCATCATACTATTTCAAAATACAGTAATGTCATAAAAAATAATAAATGTTACTTACACGTTATTTTACCTTTATAGATTTGGGGTTGATGCATAGATTCTGGAACATGATTTCACTTCCTGGTATGTATCACTATAATGATTTCCCAGTTGAGTGTTTGAGTGTTATGTTCCTCTCTCTTAATGAATTTTGCAGATTTAGATGTCTCAGAGCAGAATAAAYTCTGCTTTTCTAGACTCCAGCAGCAGCTCCTATAAGAATTGCAATACCCATATCTGTATACTCCTGTATGTTGTACGCTCTGTGTTTTATAAAACAAACTAATTTTGAAGACCTGCAGTCCTTGCACAAACAATCTTTACTCACAGAGACAGTCCTATTGACTGCAGTACTGCTAGTGTGCAGTAGCAAGATTCACTCACTGGATTGAGAGCTGTAACGTGGGATCCTCTTTTATTGTATCTCCCCCTTCTCAGTGTTTACCTGACGGGTTTTGTGTTTCCTCATTAGGAATCTGACTTCAAGGAATCTCACTTTAAAGTACTGAACGGAGAACACTACCTTCTGTCCTCTTTGAGAGCATGCTGCTGTGTAGAGACCATTATGTACAGATGCATTACTTTACATCATGGTAGTGTGCTACTGAAGTGGATGAAAACTGGATGTGAACAGTGGTTAAAAGGAGTTGAAAAGGCCCAGTAATATGCAAACCACTGAGATCATTTCAAGAAATATATCTTTTCATACATATTAGAAAATGATGTTTACATGAATAGATGCACATTTACTATCTTTCCAACATCTAAATCTACACATCTACTAAAAATATTTGAATTTGTAATGTTTTCTTTAGAGTGCGTTTTTTCGYAGTGTTAAAAAGACATGGCTGAAATGCAGTAGCTACATGCATGCATATGGAAATTTCCTCTTGCACTAAAATCCCATTTATTTCAAATGTGTGCAGTGCTTAGGTGTCCAAATACACTATCATGGAGAGATACTGGATTAAACAGAATAAATCTGTTGAAGTACCCACGTGATTCAAGGTAACCCTAGAACATTTTTCTTCAATAGTTTTAAGGAGATAGAACAGACAAAACCAGCTTTCTGACAGCTTACCTAGGCATGCAGAACCTAACACGAGATGCAACGGCGTGTCTCAAGTCAAGTGGCATCTGAGAGTGTGGCCGCACACATTGCTGACAGGATACGTACCGTAAGCCTAGCTGGTGGTATGTGTTACGGACGGTCACCAGGGGCCCTTTCATTCCAGGCTTCGCTAGTTTCAGATTAGCATCAGTCACGTTTCCTGTCCTGGTATATCCAAATAACAGAACTAGAGATAATAATTGCCCCAATTTATATTCACCTACAGGCTAAAGAAGGCCCGGAAGACCAAGCTCGTGTATGTGTGGGTAATGTCGTGCCRCTGACATGGAAGTTCATACCTGAGCAGCAGTATGTGTTTTCCCATCTAGTATCCTACTCCCTCTATCCTTTCGGAAGGACTTGTGCCATTCTCCCCTGTTTGGCCTGTATAGGTATGCCAGTGACGTATTTCAACAGGGGATCTTTTAACATTTCTTAGATTTCTGAGAATTTATTTTGTGCTCATTTTCTTCGGCTCTTTTTTACTCCCTAGTTGGTTGTCACTGTGAGACTTCTGAAGAACGCTGTGAAATTACTGTTAGTTTATGTAGGATGACGAATGCAAGAAGCCATGGAGTGTGCTTCCCTAGTCTGCACTAAGCCACAGATGCGGGATGAGAAGAGAAGTAAGGAAGAAGTATATTTCCTCCTAGATTCCTCATTTCTCTCCCACGCTCCTTCCTGTAATTTGCCTTTCGGATGATCTTCCTCACTATCCTCCAGTCCTCGTACTCCCTGTTCTTGGTCCCCTTCTTTTCCCTCTTCTCTGGGTAACCTCACCCAAAGTTCGGCTACTTGCTGTGCTGATGACTCGGAGATCTTGCTCTCTCTTCCTTACTTGTCTCTTTATTCAAATTAAAATCCGAGCTTCTCTGAGATTTCCCTGTACCTGAAACTGGGTATAGCTAAAAAAAGACCACATGACATTTCTTGCAYAAACCCTCCTGTGCAAGACCGTGGCATGATGCTGTGCCATTTTGTAGACKTACAGATTAGCTCTGGGTGAGTTGGTAGAGCTGTACAGGACCCTGTGGTGCACGGCGGGTCTCGTCCCCAGCGCGGTGCAGTTTCATCCTTGGAGGAACAGGCCCCGTCAGCCATCTGCCACGTACTGCCATGATCACTGAGAAGAGCTCCAGTGGCTGCCTTGTCACTCACCTCCATCACCTGAGGTGTCTTGGAGTAAAAGGCTACAGATGTGTGCTGTGACAAGGCATTGCGATTTTGGTTTGCATGTTTTAAGGCCATGGAAATAAGCATTTCCTTAAGCATGGAAAAGGATAAGCCTAGCAGCAAGACAAGTGGCTACTTGGATGCATAAAGCATTTTGTGAGGGGAAAGGAAAAAAGAAAATACAGATCTTTAACTCGAGCACCTCGTTCTTATTTCTTTACATAGCCAACTGCTGGGAGTTGTTGGACTAACTGTAGGTAACCTGTAGGCAGAGAAAAAAAGAGAAAATTGTTTCCTTTGAAGGAAGCAGTCCTTTACCCGAAAGAAGTTTGAAAATCAGTGTGTAACATTGTATTTCAGAGATGTGAATGGTAGTAATTTTTAAATGAACGTAACTCGTACCAACAAAGAAGAAAAGGCAAAAGAATGTGTAAAGAAATGAGATTGAAGAAGCATTTATAGCTGCACAATGGTATGCAAGGAAACAAAAAGAACATTAATTAACTGTTGAAAGAATAATAATTCTGTGAATAATTTTATCTAATTCAAAAGGTTTAATTTAACACTCCAGAGAACTTGGACAAAATATACCACATACAGCAGCAGTCAGCCAGCAGACSCAGAACTGGCAGCTATTTAAATATGTGTATTCTATTTAAAAAAGAAACGATAGGAATACCCATCTGGTACACAGAAAGGGTAGTAACCCCGTACGTMAGGATGGAGACCAACATTTAATGTTTCCTTAAAATCTTATCTGCAGCCTCAGAAAGGGCAATCAAGACTTAGGTCTGTAAATGGAAACAAGAAGAGATMTTCTTGCAAGATGAACTTCAGGGACGTATTGCGGTGACTATATCGCCTTGTTCCGTCGCTGTTACGCTTCGCTCCCAGGTGTGTTCAAGGTGGTGCTGCCGTCCTGATGCTCGGCGAGGTCAGGCTGGCGCGGTGTGAAGCGCTGCCCTCGGTACGCGGAGGAGGTCGGGGCGGGACTCGAACCCGCGGCCCAACGGCCCTGGCTGCGGGGGCGGGGCGTGATGACGCGCGGCGGGGCGGCGGGCGGAAGTGAGGCGGCGGATGAGGCGGGCGGCGGCGGTGGTCGGTGCCGGCTGCCGGGCGGCCATGAGCTACGAGCACCGCCGGGACTGGGGCCGGGGCCGTGGCGGCGATGGCGGRTCTTCCTCCGCCTCCTCCGCGGGGGGACACGGGGGCCGCGGCGGCGGTGGTGGCGGCGGCCGGGGGCGCCACCCCAGCCACCTGAAGGGCCGGGAGATCGGGCTGTGGTACGCGCGGAAGCAGGGCCAGAAGAGCAAGGAGACGGACCGGCAGCAGGTGAGGGGCGGCCGCGGGCTCTGCCCCGCCGGGCCTCTGCGGGGGCAGGGGCAGGGGCGCCCTTTGGGGCTCCCCTCCTGGAGCCGCCAGCTGCGCCCCGGGGGCGTTTCGTCCTGCCGGGGACGAAGGCTGGCCCGGTCTCCTCCCCGCGCGCTGCCCGCTGTGCTTGGCCGCCTGTGCAGAAGTGCCGTTGTCTGAGAGGTGTGCGGTGATCAGAGGTTTTGCCTGACACGATGAAAAAGATGTGTTCGTCTCTGCACGTTGAAACGACTCGTAAGGAGAAACTTAAAAAGAGGTTTCTGATCACGCCAAGGAGTCTCACTAGTTTGAGAATGACACTTAACAACGTAGTATCTGTAGATATGCTGAGTACATATTGATGCAAATTGAACTTTTTTTTTTTTTTTTTTCCACTAGAGAGCTGTTGTGCGTATGGATGAACGCAGGGAAGAGCAAATTGTGCAGCTGTTGAATACTGTCCAAAGTAAAAATGAAAAGGAGCAAGAAGCCATGTCCTGGTGGTCTGGGGATGAAGAAGGGTAAAGAGAAACAATTACTAATGCTTTTATTTACTCTGAATTGAACAAACTTGCCACAAACTGGTAGGAAGATATATCAGAAAATATTTACATTTAATGACTGCATTAGGTTAACAAATACACTTAGTTTTCTCTCCGTGTGTTGTCATAACTGAAACAGTTGGTTGCAACTGTTGCTGTAAAACTCTTTTCCTGATTATTGTTGAGTTTGGGGTGTGAAAGCTTTACTTAAAATCATAAAACCCTGTAATTGATCTCCAGGCCTGCTAGAGTAGATACATGGAATTTTTCAGCTCCGCTGGCCTCTGGAATTACTCTTCCAGAGTGGCACTTGACTTCACTTTTCAGTTATTGTACAGTCTTGGAATGTTTTCTCAGCCTCTGTGAAACAGGGTCTGTTCTTAACACTTAAAGAATTTTAAATAATAGCAGTGAAATGGGCAGCCAGGTGTGTTACTCTGAGTCCACTGAAATGAGGCGTTTAGGTTTCTGTTTGGGCGAATGATCCAGTTACAGGGCAGTGGTTCTGACCGCGGGTTAAGCAGTGATTCTCTGGAGATGTTTTGTTGCTTTGTTAGCTTTGTTTTAATACAAAAGAACATGTTACATTTCTAGATACTGATGTAAAATTTCTGATGGCTGGTAATTTTCAGACTTTAATTGTTCTAATGGCGTATGCCATATTCTGATCAGCTGATGGTCAAGTAACTCATGGATGTAATGTCTCAAAAACAGATTCAAGGTTTGCCTTGAATGGTTCATGTACTCTTCACAATGGCCAAGCATATCTTGGATAATCTTTGAAGTTTCTGTTCTCTGCACTTATTTCAGACCTACTCCAGAACAGCCTGCAAAAGTGAAACCCGATGCTGAAAAAGCTCCTGTAAGACAGAGACCAGTCTTGGAAAAAACATTTCTTGATCGGGATGTGGAATATCTCTTTGAAAAAAATGAGCAGGATACTGATTTAGATGAGCAACTTAAAGAAGACTTAAGAAAGAAGAAATCTGATCCTAGATATATTGAAATGCAGGTACTTTCCCATGTGTTAAGTAGAAGGCTTTTGAGTGTGGTTGTTTTGGTTTTTTGTTTGGTTTTTTGGTGGTGGTTTTGTGGTTTTGTTGTTGGGGTTTTTTTGTTTTTTTGTTTTTGTTTTTTTTTTTTTAATTTTTTTTTTATTTTTCATTTTTTATTAAACTAACCAGAAAACATAACTTGTTGCAATTTATTTACTAGGAAGTTGTCATGATGTTACTTTGGCCAAAAATTACCTTCAGAATTTGCAAAATGCATACCTATCAATAGGACAGCAGTTAAAAAAACAGGCTTTCGGTGACAATTTCTGAATGCATAAAATCTAAAATTTTAAGCTTACATGTTGTTTAGTTGGGTGGGATTTTCTCTTTGTTTTTTAACGGATTGTATTCCTGCATTTATGTCTAAAACTGAAAGCACAAAAATGGGCTCTGAAGGAATTGGCTCTTAAAAACATAGTTTATATTGTTTTAATAGCCACATATAAAGTTGTCAAATAAAACAGTCTTACCATGAATGGGCAGTTCTCCCTTTGATACAAGGCCCTAGTCTTGCAGCTGTACATACAGTCCTCTTCATGTACTGAACTGTTGGTTTTAAATTATTTTGCTAAATTTAATGAAACTGAAAACATGCATGGAATTAAACTTCTTTCTAGTGGGCCTGTGTTTATATAAGTATTAGCCGAACAGTTTGTCATGTTATTTTGCAGTTTAGCCTAGATCATGGATGAAACCTGTTATATTACTTCAGTGTTGAAAAGGTGTTTAAAGATCTGTACTGTTATTTTGTTTTTCCCCAGAGATTCCGAGAGAAACTCCCTTCATACGGGATGAGACAGGTAAATGTGTATTTAATTTGAAAGAATGTGTGTTTCTGTTGCTCTCTTGTAAAATAGAGAAAACAGTTGTGTAACTGGGACTAACAGGAAACCTTTGTCACCTTTTATGAAGGTGCTGAAGCCTCCCAAGTTCTGATGCTGGGTTTGACTTCCTTCCAGAAAGTAGCACAGGTTCACTCTTCATGATATATATGAAGTTACTCTGGGGCTATATCCAGTTTTATCAGTAGGGGCAGCATTATTCATAGAAATGGTATTGAATGCTAGATACATTTAAGTGCTTTTTTGTTGTTGTTGTTGTTGTTTTGTTTAAAGTATAGTCTCTTCTTCTTTCTCTGCCAGTTAAACTTCTAGAACATTCCTAGTTACTTGGACTTTGTATAGAGTAATTGACCACTACATAAATTGCCATGCTTTCTTTTTTCTTATGTATATAAAATTGTGGCCATTTGTTGAACATTTGCCCAATTTAGAATTGAATATAATGCCGATTAAACCTTTTTCTTTTTTAATCACAGACTTAATAGCTGTACTGCTGGCTCTTACTGCCATTAGTTTCGCAGTCAAAGTATAATGTCAGTGATAGTACGGGTTATTATTAGTTTATGTTAATTCTTCATTTGATGTCACCTGTATGAAATAGAAATTGAGTGTTCTGCTATGTTTTCTTTTGCAGGTTCAATGAATGATTAGTGAGCTTCCTTTCTAAAGTTAATGTATTTGTCATAATGTGGTCCTTCCCATTAGTGTTTGTTTCTTAAAATAGTTATACTCCCCTTTACAATCCTTTGGATTGGGAGGTAGAGGCTGGGAGTGTAAGAAATCTGTTCCTGTCTGTATAAGAAATGTTAAAATATTGCACTGAAAATCTTAAGTTAGTACAGTCTTGGAGTCCAACAGGGAAAACGCTTGTTTTCAGTCACCGAAGATATACAGAAGGCAAGTAGGAGGGAGACAAGTTTAAAAATGTATTTCAGGCTTTCATTTAGTTATTTTATGTTGTTTTCATACAGGATCTTAAGTATTTAAAACTAGTATTCAGATTTGATACGCTTTAAACCTTACACATGTGAAGTGCAAATGTGCAGAAATTACTTCTGTGTGGCTTAAACTAAACTTTTTTTTAGTATTATGAGAAACAGATGAGTATCTGTTTCTTTGGTTGCTATGACACTTTCTTCTAAGTTCACTGCACAGTAGCAGAGAATTGTCAAAATCCTTCTAAAATCTGTTTTGAACAATACAATACATGTTTTCTCTTTGTTTGGAAACAGGAACTTGTAAACCTTATAAACAATAATCGAGTAACTGTGATAAGTGGTGAAACTGGTTGTGGAAAGACAACCCAAGTTACACAGTTCATCTTGGATGATTACATAGAGCGAGGGAAAGGGTCTACATGCAGGATTGTTTGTACTCAGCCTAGGAGAATCAGTGCTATCTCGGTAAGTGCCATTTTGACAAACTGAGTAACTTGTTTCTTGTGATTGTTTTTTTTTTCCCCCAATAAATCTGAGGAAAAATTACTGCCTTACTCAGAATCATTGATTGAAAATATATTTCTTACTGGGCATAGGATCCATGGGCAAGCTTATGAACTGAGTGTACAATCTGCTAGATTATTTGAAGTTAAGATCTGAAAAAATTCCAAATGACCAGATAAGTACTGTGCACCTCTCAAAGAAACTGCTCTGCCGTCACATGTACTCATACTAAATTTAAAGCTCAGGATAAGCATTCAACCTGTAGTGGACAGTGAAGATGGCTTTTTGTGTGTTCGTTTTCAGTCATCTTAGATTCTATTGCAAATAACAATTTTGTTAATATTTGATATTTCATGAGTTTTGGTCGTTAATAGAGTACTGGCACTGCAAGCCTCAATCTTCCCTGAATTTAATCATGGTTTATATCTGTAATTTTAATGGATTTGGGCAGTGCAAATGTTAATTGATGTAAACACTAATGTTGCATGAGGCCCTTTCGAGGTATATTAATGAGCAAAAAAGAATTTGGCTTTTAAGTGCACAGTAATTGCTCTTCTTGATAGCTAAGTGCCAAATGATTATAGAACCTTACTTCCTATGCGGAAAAGCTCGCCCTGCTGAAAGGGTGAGTGTATTGCTAATGCCTAAATGGTTGTGTTCCTTTAAAATATGTCCTGAGTCGCAAACCTGTTCTTGGGTTGCTGACAGCAAACACTGTTCTCAGCGGTGGAGAAAAAGTGATTTTCAGGGTGTTTGTTGTTTACATAACACTTTGGTTCTAGGTGTTTCCTGCTGATGAGTAGCTAAATCGTAGATCAGCCTTGTGGGATGTTTTAAAATTTTCTTTAAGACACTATTTTGATTCTATTTATTTTTCTAAGGTGGCTGAGAGAGTTGCTGCTGAAAGGGCAGAAGCATGTGGTAATGGCAAGAGTACAGGATACCAAATTCGTCTACAAAGGTAAGAGAGGCTCCCTTGGCAGTTTTTGTGCATTCATGTAAAGTAGTATCTATTGTTATTCAAGCAAGAAAATTTGAAAAGTAATTCTTAACATAGATGACTGCTTTCATTCTGATATTTTTTCCAAAAGGAATTCCTGTGAATAGCTGGTGTAGGGAATAAGGTTTTTGAAATGTAGCAAAAAGTTTGAGTGCGATTATTGTATTTTATGCAGCGTGTAACAATGGCTAGCACCAAGTTGTACTTTGTCTAGTAAGTCCTTTTTTCAGCCTTTCTAAAAGGTTCTGCTATAGATAGAGATAAAACTGATGTCCCTAATCCATGAATTTCAAGGAAAAATGGAAATGCTAAAGGAGAGAATGCTATAAGCCATATTTCTGTGGAAAACTATGTATTTGCTACACTTACCTATTGAGTAATCCCACTGGGATCAGGTAATAAAGTTAGGTGCATTGACAAGAGTTCGTAGACCTAGTGCCATAGAGCAAAAGCTATTACATTTGGAGTCATCTGTAATTTAAAGAAAATATCTGAAATGTTACCAGCAAATAATGGAATCTCAATTATCGTTGAAGAAAAACTGCTGGTGAGAGATGACAGCTTAGTCCTTTCAGCATTTCAATTTGAGTTTATAGAATCTCATTTATATTTTTCTTTACTATTTAATCAAGAWTGTTATACTGCTGTATATTTAGCTGTCATCTGTGCTGAGCTTAGATAGCTGCAAGAATTTGGGGTCAGCAGATCAATGTGCAAATGATGAAAAATGATGTCTGGGAAGTCAGGGCTTCTGTCAGATTGCAAGTAGTTAATTTCCCATCAACAAAAATGCTGCAACTGTGGCCTAATTCCTTGTTCCTCCAATTGAACTGTAAGTGAGCAAGTTAGAGAATGAGGCATACTTCATAATGTCTATAATGACTATCTGCATTTTGATTTTAAGCTTTTAATGTACTCTGTAAAATACAGAAGAGAACTGAGGAATTCTTAATGTATCTCTTTCAGTCGGTTACCAAGGAAACAAGGTTCAATTTTATACTGTACCACAGGAATTGTCCTACAGTGGCTTCAGTCGGATAAGTAAGTTTTCCTATTTAATAAGAAACTGAATACAATTATGAAATGACTTGACTACTGAGCTGCTTCTAACAGTCTCGGCTCTGTTTTTTTTAATTTTGCTAAAAACAAATGTTTAACTTCCTGCTCTTCTATTTTAGGCACTTGTCCAGCATTAGTCATGTAGTCCTTGATGAAATTCATGAACGAAATCTTCAGTCAGATGTTTTAATGAGCATTATTAAAGATCTTTTGAATATTCGTTTGGATCTGAAAGTAATACTGATGAGCGCTACTTTAAATGCAGAGAAGTTTTCGGAGTATTTTGGTATGTGAAATGCTTCCTATGAATGTTCCTCTTAAGTAATTTAGGCTTCTATGGTATAATGCAGTTCTCAAATTTTAGGATTGATTTTTATCAAAAGAGGTAATGACTTCAATCTTACAAATAGTTGCCAGCTGCTGGAGATGCTTATTCCTGTAGTTTTATCTCATCGTGAGCATATGTTGCTTCTGTATTTGCTTTTCAGATGTATCGTGGAAACAATATCTCCAGAGTGTTTTCATATGGTAAATATTAGTAAATATTTAATATTTTAAAAGTCTTGGTGTGAGTGGGCAACCAGATTGAAGCCTTTAGTTGTTCAGTCTTCCAGCTTTATCCTATAGCTGGAACCAGATGAACATGCTGGAGAACAATATACTGCTTGCTACCTATGCTTTTTTTATTCAGCAACTTTATTTGGAATTGAATTTGGCGTCTTCCGTGAGAATTTAAAAATAAACAAACAGAAAAACCCTATAGACTTGGCAACTATATTGCAAAAATAGTGAAGGATGTTTATTGCCTCTATTATTTCAGTACAGTATTTTATTTGCTGTTTAAAAACTGAGTTATGCCTTCCTTGACAGATAATTGTCCAATGATTCACATACCTGGGTTCACTTTCCCTGTGGTGGAATATCTTCTCGAAGATGTAATTGAGAAGTTGAGGTAAGTGTATTTTCTGAATAGCATTATAGATAGTGTTTTGGGGTTTTTTGCTTAGTATGTCTTTTCAAAGATTATCTTGGTATAAATAACCTGTGGAAGAATTAGCTGTGTTTTTCAACAGAAAACCTTTCAAGGGAAGTTTAGTAGCTTTTACAGTAATTAAAAATGGCACATAGCTACCTGGAAATGTTGGCTTGAGGAGGAAAAAAAACTTGTCTTCTTTCAGTGTGGTGAATTTTCAGGCTGCTAAATCAAGCTAGTCTTTCTGTTTGTTCAGACTTTTTTTTCTACATGTTCTCATGCTTACTAGAGATGGTACCTGTTTTTATAATTAAGACTTCTTTCAGAAAAGAAATTTAAGAATCTGATTTACATGGTATAGCTAAAGCACGGCATATTGTCCGTAGTTTGGAAAACTGCTATGCAGCTGGCTTTAAATTACTTTAGTTTCAAAATGTAATTATGTTTGTTATTTAAATTTAAAGGTATACTCCAGAAAACACAGACCGTCGGCCACGGTGGAAGAAAGGCTTCATGCAAGGACATGTAAGCAGACCAGAAAAAGAAGAAAAAGAGGAAATCTACAGGGAACGATGGCCAGACTACTTAAGGCAGCTGCGGGGCAGGTTGTTCTCAAGTTACTCTTTTTTGCATTAAGTTTTTAGACACTTCTTATCTGAGAAACATAAATTAGTGCTGTATTCTATTACTGTGCTTTTATTAATGATGTGATAGTTGCTATTGTGGAAAACAATAATGATGGAATTGCCAGTACAGGTGGCTGGCAACCATTGAATTAGAGTTACCACAGAGCATTCGCTTCCTTTGCATGTGCAAACTGTAAGAGAACTTATAGCTGTCGAGTCGCTTGCTATTGATGTTGGTATTGTCCATTACAGTCTTCAGCATAATGTTAGGCCTCTTGAGCTTTGGTCATTAGTTCTCTTCTGATGAATTCTCCCCTTCTTCAGTCTTTTTCTTTGAGACAGATCTCACAGTATTTTAGTCTCATAATCAACATAATACAAAATGTGCTGGGTTTAAAAAACAAACAAACAAAAAACCCAAAACCCAAACCCAACAAAACAAAAAAACTCACCACAACCTTTTCCTCAGAATATTTTAATATTCCTCTAGAGTGGTTTAAAACCAAGCTAAATGATTTTGCCTCTTGAGCATCTAGTAGCGATTGTCTACTTGAAACATTCTTTTGATTGCCAGCAGTTGACTACTTCAGTAATCTGGATAAGTTGATTAATTGGATAGCCTGGCTGATTTATTTCAGGAACAGCATCTTCCTGTTTTTTCTCCTGTCTTATTTGTCCTCTGCATTTTGGGACTTTGTATATCCAGCTTGGTAACAGTAATGAATATAGGTGGCTCAGTTTTATCTCCCTTTTCTAAGGGAAAAGTCCTCAGTGTTGTATCTCCATCTGGCTTATCCCATGCTCTGCTCATCCCATTTGTACTCCTCCTTCCCTTTCCCACCATGTCTTTTGAACCAATTGGCAATTCTTTCCATAGTGTTAGCTTTCATGAAATCAAAGGGCTGAACAGATGATGCGCCTCCTGTACTCACTGTGAGTGAGAGAGAAATTGAAGGGTAAACTCGGATCATGTAAATGCTTCAAATGCAATTCAGTCATAACATAGTAATTCTTAAACTTACTATTCCAAACTGACGATAATCGCAGTAAACTAAATCTCAAGAGTACATTGGAGGTACCGTAGTTGAACAGACAAAGAAATAAACTGAACAGTAGTGGGTTACATAGATGTGTGATTGCAGAGCCTTACAACAGAAACATGAGTGCATGACTTGGTATGTTAATAAGTTACCAATATGTATGCTTTCAATGCCTTTCAATGTAGGTATTCAGCAAGTACTATAGATGCCTTGGAAATGATGGATGATGACAAGGTTGACCTTGACCTTATAGCAGCACTTATCAGACACATTGTTTTGGAAGAAGAGGTACACTTCTGTCTCCTATCATCACATTTTAATGATGTGACTGAACCGTTGTCAGTGGCTGTTGGGAATGTCAGAGCTGATAGTTATTTTGGCTTGTCGTACAGATACAAAGAAGAAGAATTTTTTGGTTTGCTTTTCTGAGAAGTAATCTAACAGCTTTAAATATCTAATTACTATTTAAGGCCTGAATTTAGAATGTGGTTTGTTACAGCATTTATTGAAATGATGGGATAGAATCCACGTTTAAAGGGGAGCATACATCTAAGCATTTTCTTGAATAGGGGTTGTGGGTATTAATGAGAGCTATGTACATAAGAAACTTGGAAAACTTACAAATACATTTGATGTGCTCATTTATGGCCCCTTCTGAGCAAGGGGTAAAAAAGAGCCTGAATTCTTTCACTGACAGTAGGGATTCTCATAAATAAAACGGGATAGATACCTGAAGGTTTGGGTGCCATTTTGATTCAGATTGCTGCATTTTTTTCTTTTGGATAAGCTTTAAAATAAGCCTTCAAATTAATTATACACCTTAGTTATTTGATGGAAAGTAAGACAATTACAAATTAAATTTAAACTTTTTGTTCTCTCTGTTGACTCTGTGTGTGTTTGTCAAAGGTAGTATTCTTTGTAGTCTGTAGTAAAAGTTGTGTTTTGTGAAATAGCTGTAGAAAACTGTCTGAAAACCTCTTTAGTGTACAACTAAATCTCTGTTCTTAATTCCTCAGCAATGGGAGGGAGAGGGCAAGAGCAATACTTAGAGTTGATGTTCACTGCCTCATGTGAGGCAACTGCAACACTGTGCAGTTGGCTTTAATGGTTTTTCTACCTGAGTAATCTAAATATGACTTCGATGCTGTGAGGACTGGATTTTTATACAGCCTAGCAAAAGTCTAGTCACATTTACCAAACACACAGCTAGGAGACTCTTCCAGTGTGCAGCTTGTCAAGATTAGTAGTTAATACAGCTGCATTAATAGTTATCCCCAAATGTGCCTTACCTTGTTACTTAGTAATAACATCATCAGACTATTAATATCAGAAGGAGCCTGTGCCTGAAGCAGTGACAAACATGAAGTAAGAATAACTTCTGTTACCATAGGTATAACGTGTGTAGATTGTAACCTGAAGTTATATATTTGTTTCTGTGTTCAAAAACATCTGTGGATGAGCTGACACCTTGGCTGATTCCTTAAAGAAAATTTTGATTATTTAAAATACTAAATAATATTTCAATTGATAGATCATTTAAGCTGTGGAGAATGAGGATGAGTTGCTGTTTTGTATTTTGGTCTTCCTGTGTTGAAAATTATTCATTAGTTTCTCTCTGTCTTCAATTTGCAGCTCAAATTCTTCTAGTGTTGACATGGCGGTGTTTAAAACACTGCAGGGGAAAAATGTTTAAAATCAAATTTTTATTTATTATGTTCAGATAAATATATGTAGCTAACTCTTTTATAGAAAACAATCTTAGAAACTTTATTCCAAATTTGAGTCAATGAGGTTTCAGATATCACCTATCCAACATATATCTATCAGTGTGCAAGTAGATGGTTCTTTGCATAACATATAATTTATTCTAACCTCTTTTCCCTTCACTCCTCTTTTATATATAGGATGGTGCAATTCTAGTGTTTCTTCCAGGCTGGGACAACATTAGCACTTTGCATGATCTCTTGATGTCACAAGTCATGTTTAAGTCAGGTAAACACAAAATTTTACATGGGAATTCTAGCAGTAGCGTTAGTGGCAAACTCTTAATTTTTGCATGTGATTGCTGGTATTGCACTGGATTTATTTTTTTTCTCGTCTCTCCTCTCAAAGTGATTGCAGTGTGTTCAGCATTTTATTCATTTCTATGGTATCTTTCATCTGCTAATGATGATTTTCCTCAGTGTAGGAGTGAACAATCTGAAAAAGAATCTCAGACCTGCATCTTTTTCCTTTTGTTCTTTCTTTTAGCTATGATAACTTCCATCCAAAACTAAACTCTGTTTCTTCATTCTGTGTTCATTTCCTCTTTTCTTGATTCTCCAGCACTTTGTCTACTGCTTTGCTGATAGTTCTTTTAAATCCTGTTTATTCCTAGAAGCTTTTTTAATAGGACACTAAAATACCCTACGCCTGTCTGATACACTTTAATTTGTCCTGTTTGCATAGCTCATATTTTCATCTAGCTTGTCTAACTATGCTCTTGACTATTCAGATAGTTGTCTTACAGTTCATGTTGTCATGTACATTCCATAGATGAAGAATTTCAATTTATTGAAAGATTGAGGAGAGTGTCAGTTTATTTATTAAACTTGAGCAATTATTAAATAATTTGAGAATTTAAAAATGAAATATAAATTACTGTACATAACTTCATATATTTTCTTAAACTTGTCAAGTCTTCATAGCATAATAAAAAAAATCCTTTATACCTTTTTACTTTAGAATTTGCCATTATGATACATATACCTGTGAATTCAGAATAAGAAACAGTAGACTTACTTGCAGCATATTTTCTCTATTCTGCATAGTTGATTTTCCTGTAAAATTAAAGTTTCTGTGCTTACACCATATCTTTTACTGATTTTTAATTTTCAGATAGGTTTATTATCATACCTTTACATTCATTGATGCCTACTGTTAACCAGACTCAGGTATGCTTTTCTTTTATTGTAATATTTCACAACTACAAAAAAAATTAATTAAGCATATGTTTGGTTTTGGCAAACATATAAATGGGCCATGGATAATTACAGGTTTTTAAGAAGACCCCGCCAGGAGTAAGGAAAATCGTGATTGCTACCAACATTGCAGAGACTAGGTAAATAGCTAGCTATACAGACCAAAAAAAGCTATACGTTTAACAAAATAAACGAAAGTGGTAATCTAAAATATAAACCTGTTTAATGTTTCTAAAATATATGTTTTTGTATTTGTACCATTCATTTATAACACTTTATCTTTAGAAATGTTTATAGACTAAACAGGAGTTTTCCTTTAATTGTTTTAAACAATTAAAACATGGATGTTACTATAAAGACTTGCCTTTGTTGTACATGATAAATCTGAGCTGCCTATCCTCTCTGCAGACTTCATAACCCCATGTGGTGACTTTTGCCAGACCTAGGAGAATAAATCAAGCTGTTTCTTGAACTGCTTAGTAACGTAATTCTTAATGAAATTCCAAACACAATTTTTTTTTATTGTTGGCTCACAGTTTGGGAGGGGGTAAAGAGAGGCTAAACCCCTTTAAAATCCTAGGTCAAGCTTGCAAAGATGAAGAGTTGCTTTTTTTTTTTTCCCTCTCTTTTTTAAACAGCATTACAATAGATGACGTCGTGTTCGTTATAGATGGTGGAAAAATAAAGGAAACTCACTTTGACACACAGAACAACATTAGCACAATGGCAGCAGAGTGGGTTAGTAAAGCTAATGCCAAGCAGAGGAAAGGTCGAGCAGGAAGGTAAGAATAATGGGGATAGTTAGAAAAGTTTTGTGAAGTTAAGTTTCTATCAGTCTTGGAGCACATGCGTGCTGAAGATCCTACTTTGTTATTCATATGTTCAGAAGCAGATGCTAGCACAACTGTCTCTTGTTCTTAGGGAGAGAATGGTTTCTTTGTCTTTCTAGGAAACTGACTTAACTTGTGCTGTATTTAACTCATGAGTTTCCCTCCTTACAGAAGAATAAGTCCCACATTTTTTTTTATTTTTGTTGGTAGTGTTTGCCTTCACACCTGATTTATGAGGCTATGATACATTAAAGTGAAAATTGCCTACAAATTAATATCACTTAGCTATATACCAAATTTTTTTGAAATTTCTCTCCCTCTTGAAATATCTTGTGGAATATTTTCTCTTGTTCAGACTTACAGTTCTTCTCTGGTTTATACTCCTTCTGAGCAGTTGATAGGAGGTTTCTCTGTTCTGCATGCCTTTTTTCCTGTTGATGAGTCTGTGTTTCAGAAAGCTGAAATGGCTTTTACAATTGAATACACTTCAGTTCTAATTCCTTGAGGTGTTTTGGAAAGCTGTTTATAAACACACACAATCATAATGTCGCAGTGTCATAGGAAGAAAAAATACAATTGTTTATATAAATAATTCCAGAGTTCAGCCAGGCCACTGTTATCATCTATACAATGGACTACGTGCTAGCCTTCTAGATGATTATCAGTTACCAGAGATCTTGAGGACACCTTTGGAAGAACTCTGTTTACAAATCAAGGTAAACATACGAATCTTCAAACATATTTATTATTTACTTTTCCATTGGAATAAGAGGTTGAGAGATTAAGTTAATGCAACTGTGAGCCTAGGGTTGTCTTCAGGTCAAAATTCTGTTACACCAAAAGTACAATCTATTTAGCTAATAATTGCAGCAACTTTTGCAAAATGCATACTTGTATCTAGATGCATCAAACCCAGGAAAAATAGGATTGTCTAGTATAAATAAAAGCTGAAGTTTATTAACAAAAATTTGGACTGTGCTTTCCCCCCCCTTCCCCCAAATATCATTCAATCAGAGGAGCTTCATTGAGAATGCCAGTGAGTCAAGGGATATGATGTCTTAAAAGAATTTTACTAAAAAGTAGTTTTAGAACTGACGTGAGTTTCCTTTTTGGCAGTTTGTATTGAATTCCTTATGCATGCATAAGGAATACCATGTGTATGCATACTGAATGAAGAATAGAACCTTATGTTTCAAATTTCGTCATTAAAACATTTTTATTTTTGTCCTTAGTTCTTAATTAGTGAAATTCTAAATCAAGCTGTGAATTATTCACATTTTTTTAATTAATGTGGTTACTGGTTACTAATTTTAGGTAGCCATCTTTTTCCAATTGCTGCAGGTTTTTGGTGGTGTTTTTTTTTTTTCTTTCAGATTCTAAAGCTTGGTGGAATTGCTCATTTTCTGAGCAAACTAATGGATCCACCCTCTCGTGATGCTGTAATGTTGGCCATAAATCATCTAATGGAGCTGGTAAAGTATTGCTTAATGTACATGCAAGGAAAAATCTGTTTAGAACCATGTTACCTTGTTGTTTGTTATCAGACAGTTCTGATTGTACAGGTCTAGACATTTGCAACCCCTTATCGTATTGTGTAGTCCTTTATATATATCTTCACTGAACAGAGGAAATAATTTCACATAATATATGATGTTTAGGGGCTGCATAGAGTAGGTCCTGAGAAACTTTCTAAACGACTGAAAACATACACACGCACCTCGCATTTAAGTTCCCTACAGATACTTACTTAACTCACTGCTTCTGTAACACCCTGCTCATGGCTGCATCCACCAAGCCTTCCTATCGCAGTCAGATTAGTGAAGAGTTTGAGATACTTTTTCTGTGGGCAAATAAGGCATATAGGAGAAAGATCTTGTATGTCATTGGCCCTTTGGATGCTGGGGAAGGAGAGATTAATGACACATGTGTACTACTGACTTCTTGCCCTGGTATTATTTGTACAAATCAGTTGTAGCAATAAATTGAAACATCTGATTTAGATGAAGGGCAGTATTTAGACTGATGGCATGATTCTGTAAATGTTAAGATAAAATTCAGCTGTACATTTGGTGTTCTGTGGCAATGCTGTATAGTAGCGAAGGGTAAATAAAAACAGAAGTGATATTGAGGGTAAGATACAGATCTAAAAATAAGTTTGATCAGGAGAATAGGAAGTGTTAATAATCCTTCATACTTTTGTCCAGAAAGGCACTGAGCCCTAGTAAACCACTGGAAACACAATTAAAGATGGTTGCTGTTTTTTTGGATCTAATTGAACATTTCGATTTCTCTGTAACTTGCTTGGTCATTTTCCTACCATACCTTATTACAGCTAGCTGCATTCTCCAGCTATTAGGCTTTCCTTTGTTCTCTAGGTATACTAGTGGCTATTTCAAGGAAATCCTCTCCATTTCAAATACTGTGTTTATTCTTTTTTTCCCTTTTTTTTTTTTTTTTTTTTTTTTTTTTCTTCTTCTGACAGAATGCTTTGGACAGACAGGAAGAACTGACTCCACTAGGTGTCCATTTAGCACGATTACCAGTTGAACCGCATATTGGAAAAATGATCCTCTTCGGAGCTTTATTCTGCTGCTTGGATCCAGTACTTACAATTGCAGCTAGCCTCAGCTTCAAAGACCCTTTTGTCATTCCTCTGGTAAAGTTTCTAGGAGGAGAATTACACATAAGATTTTACGAATCTCAGAAGGATATTGGGACTTACTGAGATGTTACAGTTTAAAAGCACTTTAATCTCATTTTCATGTTAATATACATCTTTATTCGTAAAAGATTGCCTTCACGTACTATGAAGTATTGTCTTTGCCTACAGAATATTGGAGGTAGCTTTAATTTTCATTTACGTAGCATAAAAGTATTGCTGTATATATGTACCTTAATTAGGAAAAGAGAACTGGCGTGTCAGTCATGAATATTTTATAGGTTCTAATTATTCTTAGGGCAAAGAGAAGGTAGCAGATGCAAGAAGAAAGGAACTGTCAAAGAACACTAAAAGTGATCATCTAACTGTGGTGAATGCTTTCATGGTAGGCATGTCTTAATGTTTGTGTTTTGGTGGTGGTGTGTTTGGTTTTTTTTTTTTTCTTCTAGAATTTTAATTTGAGTAATACGGATTATTCTAAGGAAAAAACTGATTAATTTATGCTCTGAAGTATTTCTTTCTTGGCTTCTACAGAAACGTAAAACCAAATTAATTTTCACCCTTCTGGTGTTGAGGAATCTTGTCTTCAGGCTCAATAACCTAATTTCTTGTGGATAAGTCTATGAAAGAGACAAAGAAAACATAATGTTATAGTTACCTTGCTGAAGTCATTAATTCTTGTCCTTCCGGCCTCTACAAGAGGCTGAAGCTGACTTCAGAAGAAGTGTTGGAGATATAGTTGTATAGCGTTGGGGTGAGAAGAGGAGGAAATAAATGGCCTGGAATGCAGTTTCTCCCCAGAACTGTTAACAGCAACAAATGAAGTTCTGGCAAACTTAGCTAGATTTCACTCCTCACCATGGAAAAATGAAGTTTTTGATTCAAAATGTTGTAAAGTTGTGTTTTTCTACTCTGTGCTGCATATATATAAACAAAGAGATCAAAGGACTTTACTTTCTGTCTTGTAGAGAAAAATGTAACTGTATTGACCTCCAGTTTTTGCTGTCCTTAATTTTTTAGTATGTGTTCACTTACAAACGCCTTTGAACTATGGTTTTAATTTTTAGGGCTGGGAAGAAACTCGGCGTCGTGGTTTCAGAACTGAGAAAGACTATTGCTGGGAATATTTCCTGTCTTCAAATACACTCCAGGTAACATCCTGACAGTTTAAAAAAGAGGATCATGTCTGTGGGGAAAAGGGAGGAGCCTGTTGGCATAGCATCATTCTGGGACAATTTTTGTCATTTCCTAGATGCTGCATAACATGAAAGGACAGTTTGCGGAGCATCTCCTTGCAGCTGGATTTGTGAATAGCAGAGACCCCAAGGATCCCAAATCTAATACCAACTCAGGTAAACAGTGGAAGGAAATGGAAAGTTTCTGATAGCTGAAATCTCAGTTTGCAGAACTGCGTTATTTACTTTGCTGTCTTCTACAGATAATGAGAAGTTGCTCAAAGCGGTCATCTGTGCTGGTTTATATCCAAAAGTTGCAAAGATCCGGCCAAGCTTCAGCAAAAAGAGAAAAATGTAAGGGTTTGGTTTAATGTTGGTTTGTGTTCGAGGTGTTTTCTACATTAGGTAGTTTGGCAAGGTGAAGCAATGGCTTGAGTGCATGAATGAATCTCAGTATAGCTCAATCATGGGTGTGGGTTACTTCATTTGAGAAGGGTAGATGAGAGCATGGGATTGTTGATCTTTACTTTAACATCTGGATACCTGCTAGTCTGTGAAATAATTTGTGTGACCTTATCATGCCATGGCTAATGTTACAATAGACTAGTAACACTGCTGCTAAAGGAGTGCTACCATCACCTTTGATCTACAGCTGCAGTTGAAACACTATCCTTTCTTATTATTGGGCACCGTAGAGCCCAGAAATTCCAGTCTGTTGATTTATCATTACTTATATTATCAGACTATTTATTCTTATTAACTGTTACTCACAGTAACAGTATACTCATCAGAATATAGACATCCTTTTTTATGGACCTGATTTAAGACAGAATGAAGGGTTGAACATTTAGATCGATTCTTCTGGGTGTGTAATGTCAAAACAGCAAGCTAGGAGCAATCATTATGCCTATAATTAAAAAAACAAGCAAAAAAAACCCCTAAGTGGTTATTTCTATGAAAGGAGTAAGAATAGGTAGTCAAAATTCTACCTTAGATTATCTGCGTAATTTAGACCCGTCCATAGCTGACACTGCTAGTCAGTAGTGTCTGACGCCTTCTTAAACTCCCTTTTAAACTGAGCCCAGTGTGCTGGAGTCACCTAAACGCAGTGAGTTTGCAAACCTGATGCAAGTTACTGCGTCACTGTATCTTTGCCGCACGGTGGAGCTAGGTGTCAGCCAGCTACCCAGGAAGGTTCAATTTTATGATCCACTAAATGAGAGATTCGTTACACTAACCACTTTGCTGGAGAAGCTCTCCCACCTGCAGTTTCTGTTTCAAAACACTGAACTCCATGTTACACAAAATACTTCTGCGCGCACTGGGAGTAGAGAGCTCAGTGATCCACACCCAAAGAATGATGTCTCTGAAATGTGGGAAGGAGAACAGTTGTGCTTCATATATATTGTGCTTGGTTTCTGCTTTTCATTGTCTGATGGCATTATTATGTTAGAAGAGAAATGTGATTTCGGGTAGTAAATATAACCAAAGCATTTGAATGTTATCCCTTGAGTCAAATTTGTTCAAAGGCACATGGTACAAATAGAGATACACCACTCTAGACTGGTTGACAGTGCTATAGCTAGTCCCTTGTTCCACACTGACACCGCGTAATGCTGAGCAAAGGATTCAGATATGTAAGTTCCTTATGTGGTTTTTCCAAGAAATTCCTTGAAACTTGGTTTATGTAACCAAATTCTGTAACTCAGAGTCCTTCATTTGGTAAAAGAATGCCACTTTTTTTTTCTACTTGAGAGAATGACAGGGTTTATTAAGGGGGTAAATTTGGCAAAGAATTCAGACTTCTTAAATGCAGAGAGAGATGTCTAAAAATTCATACTGTAGATTCAGTTGTAATCTTTTGGGAAAGGAGTTAAAGTTTCTTCGAATGTCCATGTACTTTGAGTTTAGAACACTAGTGGATAATTGGAGGGTTTTTTAACTTGGGACATGATTGTGCTAAACTTTCAAGATCTTATTTCAATCCTAAAATAAAAACTTCTTTTCTTTTAAGGGTGAAGGTTTGCACCAAGACAGATGGAACAGTTAATATTCATCCTAAATCGGTTAATGTGGAAGAAACAGAGTTCCATTATAACTGGCTTGTGTACCATTTGAAGATGAGAACTAGCAGTGTATGTGAAGGTTTATATTTGTGTGATTTATTTTTGTAGCTCTTTAATAATGTTGGCTCAAGGTTCAAAGGGGATGTGAACAGTGCCTTTGTTTGAAGCCTTCCTGCCTTGGGTCATTTCTTTTACATGCCATCAGATTATGTTGTGATACTGGTGGTATTGTTCCACAAATAACTAATATACTAACTTCTGATTTTTTGGTTGGTTGGGGATTTTGGGGTTTGTTTTTTGGGGGTTGTTTTTTTTTTTTTGGGTCTTTTTAAAGGTTCTGGCAATGACAGGTGTAATTTTTTTTTTTTTTTTTTTGGGGGTT
>JAYKAV010000689.1:369681-383754 GCA_035582835.1 Phoebastria nigripes
CTCAAAAAAATTTTTTTTTTCTCTGATTGTTATCACCACTTTGTGTGAAGGACTGTATTTGGGACCGTTTTTGCTCCTGTTTAATCTGATTTCATGTAACTTCTCCAACTGAGTTGCTTCAGTTATGTCTTGCAAATTTATGAATGACTCTGAATAATGATCTTCCAGAATTCTGTTAGGAGTTTCATTCAGGGTTACTGATGTCACTTAAGATGTTTTGAAGGGTGATTGGACAATTTTGTCTTCTTGCAGATTTACTTGTATGATTGTACAGAGGTCTCTCCATACTGTCTCTTGTTCTTCGGAGGAGATATATCCATTCAGAAGGATAAAGATCAGGATACCATCGCTGTGGATGAATGGATTGTTTTCCAGTCTCCGGCAAGAATAGCGCACTTAGTTAAGGTGACTATGTTTAATAATAATGTATATGGAAGACGTAGTGTAACACTGATTCTTCTTAGAGATTTCTATATTTGATATTATTGTGTACCTACTGATTTATCACTATAGGGAGATAATAATGTTTTAAATGTATTCCCAGTAAGTAGTTCAAGTACACAAAGTAAACAAAAGAGATCTACTGAAGGTGTGTAGATGAATGCAAGTTAAAACACAGTAGTAAAAATAACATTCTGAACAGTCTGTATCGCATGGTAAACTGGGCAGAAGTAAACAGTAACGTACTCCCTTATGTTTGCCCTTAGCAGCAGGCATTCAGACTTTTTTTTTGTTTCCAATGTAATAGCTTGGCTAATGAGAATGAGGCTGTGTGCCTATTGAGGCATCAGGAATATGGCAGTGATGTTCTTGTTCAGCTGGTGCAGCCTCTGCTGAAAAATTCATGGGGATATTGAAAAACGATAGAAGCTTCAGAGAAGAGTCGTAGGGTGGATTTAAAGGATTTATAAATATGTCTTACAGTGAGAGATTTGAAGAGCTTAATCTCTGTAGTTTCCCATAGCAAAAGCTGTCGGATGACTTGATACAGCCCGTGAAATGTCCACATGGATATAGAAACATGAGGATGGGGCTCTTCAGCTAGCAGTAGTAAGCTCCAGTGGAAGGAGGAGCTGAATAGAGGTCTGTTTAATATTAGACCCTAGAAATCATATCTGACTTTTCTTTTTTTTTAAACACCAAATATTTTTAATCCTGAAATAGTCAACTAATGGATGTATAGGCTGTTAAAGGCCATCACATTCAGAGGTGGTCATCTGTAATAAAAGGTGAAACTGCTAGTTTTTGAGAAGCAGCTTTTGATCCTGAAAATAGCAATGTTGAAATGAATTGACAGGAGAACCGCAGGTGTAAATACTAGGAGAACAGAGGGCCCAAAGGATTTGAACTTACTGTAGTAATGTTGTTGTGTGCAGCTCTAATTGCCTGTCTCTCTTCTTTTTTCTCTCTCTCTCCCCCCCCCCCCTTCATTCCAACAAACTCTTTCTAGAATTTAAGACAAGAGCTTGATGATCTTCTACAAGAAAAAATAGAAAACCCACATCCCGTGGACTGGAATGATATTAAATCCAGGGATACAGCAGTATTGACAGCTATTATAGACTTAATCACAACACAGGAGAATGAAAGTGCCAGAAACTATGCTCCACGATTCCAGAGTGAACGCTATAGTTGACACACTTTCATCTGTATCTATAAAGCCAACATATTCACCTTTTTTGTTTTGTTTTTTTATAGCATTTATTTAGCTAGAGGAAAAACTTTTTTAGGGTAAGCTGGTAATTCCCTCATACTGAAGAGCAGTTATTTCAAAATAGTTGGTAATATCTGTATATGCATGGTATTCTGTGTTCAGTGTAGCTTTTTAAATAAGAGAAAATGCAATGCTAGCAGTGTTAGTTGATGTATGGTTCTTGTCCTGCTGTAGTGGTTTGTGGTTTTTTTGGGGGGTTGTGTTTTTTGGTTTTTTTTGTTTGTTTTTCTTTGTTGTTTGTTTTTTTTTTTTACACCCATCAGGTAGCAGATATTCAAAAAACCTGCTAAAATACTGCTTAGTAATATTAGTAATACTTAAACTGTTCTTGCTACTGGTAGAAAGATCTTAACTGACTTTTTTTTTTTTTTTTGCGGGTGGTGAGTAATTATACTTACTGTGTTATTCCAGCTGTGCAGCAGTCTTCTCACCAACACTTCCACAGAAGGTAATTATAGCTTAATTAAACTAAACTTGAAAACACTTGTTAAATTTGTACTGTGGGAGGAAACAATCTTCAGAAATACTCTCTTCTTCTGCCTTTCATTCCATTCAATTAATCTTTCTTCACTTTCTGTGCCCATCCGTCATCACTACTCACTAAAATTTCAGACTACAGGAAACATGGTTAGATAAAAGTCATGGTGGAATACACTTTAAGGTTTCATTGCATTTTAATTTTTCTTTTTTTAAAACAGTCCATGTATGGGTTATAGTATTACATTAAAAGTCTTTAAAGTGTTATTTCATCTGTTCTTAGTTCTTAAGTTCTTTGAACGCCATTCTGTTCTGAATGCTTCCAACTATGTAAGAACATTTGAATAACAAGGCTTGTTTAGGATTTCGAGTAGGGCGATTTGTTTGAGAAATACTGTTCTGATCAAACCTGTGTAAGGGTGGCAGACCTGCTGGGCAGCGTTCCCCCACTGCTGGGGGGAGCTGAAACTGAGGATGGGTGTTTAATTAGGCACTGAAAAGTGCTGGCGGTTCACTTGGCGGCCCTCCGTTACCTGCACTTTGCAGCCGTAGCTATGGTTATTTCTAGGTTTATCCTTGAGGAACAAAGTTCTTGCGTCTCGTTTTGTTTGCTTGGAAATGTAACCCCTTCTCGGGGTTGGATTTGGTTTTGTTTCTTGTGATTTGCAAAAATGACCTTGACCACCAGGCTGGGGAGGATGACCACCAGGCTGGGGAGGATTTATGAGCCTTATCCTGAAGAAAACAGAACTGGTCAGGTGAAACTTTTTTTAAAATACAGAAATAAGTCTAACTCGGTGACTAGACCGTGCTTTCCTTTGGGTTAACAAAGAGTGGAGGATACCAAGCTCATTATGTCTGCAAAAAACATAAGAGTTCAACCTCCCTCCCCCCCAATCAGTTTATTTTACCCCCAGGTGCTGAGGCTGGTGTTTCAAACGGGGAGGGAGGAGGAACATCTTGCCCTGGCCTGGGGGTGGTGGATGCAGGTGGCAGTTTAAGGGGAAAACAAAAGCTCCGGGGGCGGGGTGGGGGGGGGAGGTCGGGCCCTGGCGCCGGCCGGGAGCGAACGCTCCCGGCCGGCGCCAGGGCCCGACCTCCCCCCCGCCCCCGGAGCTGCCCGCGGTTGTGTGGGGAAAAGCGGGGCTGTGAGGGCTGCGGGGATCCACCGGAGACCGCCGGGACCCGCCCGGAGCTCGGAGCACAGGTAAGCGCGGGAGGCGGCCGGTCCGTCCGCCTCAGGGCGGCGGGGGGGGGGGGCGGTGAGCTGCTCTGAGGGCCTCGCCACACGAGTGCTGGTGAGCGGACGTCTGAGGAGGCGGGAGCCCAGCGTGGCGCGGCACCGCTGAAGGTGAGCCCTGGAACCAAAGGGGGGAAAAAAGAAAATTAAATTCGTGATAACGTGTGTGGAAATGGAAATGAAATAACTTCGAGTGTGGTGCTGTAGATCAAGCTCCTGGTCTTGGAAACACAGGGCGTCGCGTTGGGACAGGTGCGATCGATGTAGGAGGAAGCAAGATGGCGCCCGGAGCTGAGGGAGGAGCTGTGTTTCTGGGGCCGGTTGTACCTGGCTGCTCAGTGTTAAGGCAGAGGGCTGTGCGGTGGCAGAAGCAGTTACCGCAGCAAAGTAGGGTGTGCTGCTCCGCATTACAAATTTGTAGGTTCTTGGGGAAGAATTGGCAGTAGCGCTGTTACTGGTAGGGTTGGATTAAAAGACATGAAAAAAAAAAAAAAGGATGGCAGGTGGTACCAGTTTGACTCTCCTTGTTCTTGTTTTTTGCAGTACTTAAAAGAAATGATGGCTAAATTTCTACCTAAGAACACAAAGGGCAAAGAGGAATGGTAGTGATAGCAGATCCTGGGTGAGAATAGCAGTGTTGGTTGAACAAATCAAAGACAGATGGCAGTTCTCTCAAACCTCCTCCCCCCAAATTGTGGAGGATCAGGCTGTGGTATTAGAGCCACTGCCAGAAAAAATGCACAGAGGTGGTCATGGATTGGTATGGTCAGATCTTTGCTTATAAAGTAACGTGACTAATATGTAAATAATGGTATTAGCTACACTTTCCCAACTGTGCTTAAAGCGTGTAGTTTAACGTACTGTTTTAAGCGGGAAAAGTATCAGAAACCTCTGTGTTCTTCAGAGTTTGAAAATTAGCCTTTTCCCAATGTCACATGTACTGGTTGTGGCTGGGATAGAGTTAATTTTCCTCATAGTAGTGTGTAGGGTGCTGTGTTTTGGATTTGTGACGTAAACAGCGTTGATAGCGCAGGGATGTTTCAGGTATTGCTGAGCAGTGCCTGCACAGCGTCAAGTCTTTCTTGTTTCTCACCCTGCCCCGCCAGCAAGCGGGCTGGGGGTCCACAAGAAACTGTGAGGGCGCGCGGTCGGGACAGCTGACCCCAACTGAACAACAGGGATATCCCCCAGCAACCACACGGCCATATCGCTCAGCAATAAAAGCTGGGGGACGAAGGAGGAAGGGGAGACTTTCAGAGTTGTGGCGTTTGTCTTCCCAAGTCACTTATACACGCTGGAGATGGCTGAGCACCTGCCTGCCCATGCAAAGGAGTGAATGGATTCCTTGTTTTGCTTTGCTTGCATGCGTGGCTTTTGCTTTACCTATTAAACTGTCTTGAAATCTGTTGAAATCTCAACCCACGAGTTTTCTCACTTCTACCATTCTGATTCTCTTCCCCATCCCACTGGGGGGGAGTGAGCGAGTGGCTGCGTGGGGTTTAGCTGCATACCAGGGTTAAACCATGACATCAGGTTATTCAGCAATCTGTGAGGTAATGCTGATGTAAGGTTTTTAACTTTCTTTTTCATATGGCTAGCCAGAGACCATGAATGTTTCTCTTCCCAGTTCATAGTGCACTTAATGAAGGCTGTTTCTGCCTGTGTATTAGTTTCTAGCATCTTCTGGAACTCCAGGTTGTGGAATGAAACAGAATTCGGTGATGGTAATTCATGTTATCTCCAGTTTGCCTAAATGATGTAGTTATGATACAGCTGTTGAAAATCACTTGCAGACTACAGTAGAGCTAAGAGCACCACTGATGAACTATTTCTGTGTACTTCCCAGGAAACAAGACCCCCTCAGATTTCCTCAATCTTGGCATCAAAATTTACTCTAGGTTTGTTTCTAACACTTGGGTTCTGTGCACTTGTTTTGACTAAGTGTGTTACTTTAGAAACAGGATACATGGGGAAAAAAGAAACTTGTGTGAATATATTCTATAGATAAGAGAGTTTAAGGTATGTGCATGTAAGCATGATGCTGCACAAAGACTGCCTTTTTTGGCTGAAGTGGTGCTACTTTTACCTTTTTATTTTCAGCAAATTAGCTTTGCATAATGGAGATCAAATTTGTTCTTTGACATGAAAGTCAAGAACAATACTGCATTATAGCATTACTTTTTTAAAAGTTCAGTGGATAAAAATGTTCTATTTATTACATTGCAGGAGTGATATAAAGGAGCGGAAAAGACAGTATTAATAACTGTTCTTTAGTTGTCACATGAGTATTTGGAAATGCCGAGACAGGCTGGTGTCAGGTGAGCACCGGTTTTCTGAAGGGCTGCTTGGTGGCCTCCAGGGTCCCACAGACCCGACGTAGGCATCTGGGCTCACGGACTGAGCGGGTTCCTTCCCCTGGCAGTGCTAATGTTCAGTTCGGTCTTGGCTTCAGTGAGGGGAAAGTGTAAACCTGGGATTTCATTCTCATCTGTGCAGGTACCTAACCGCTGGGCCAGTCACACACGTTGGACTTTGCATGGTTTCTGCCCACCTTACATAATGTGTATTCAATTGCATCATGTAAAATGAAACTTTGATTCAGGGAACCAAGAGCCTTTTATTTTTGGTCAACTTGCTTAAAACCTGATTAGAGAAGTCATGTAAGGAAGGGGTACAAATTCCAGGCCCTGCAAAAATGAAATGAAAGTTAATTTTACAGTAACAAACTCCCAGCTGTATTCTGCCACTGCTGGGTGTTTAATTAAAAAGGAGGTACTGGTGTCATGTCCTCATCCTCAGGCAGGAGAGAGCGAGCGAGCACGCACATGTGTGTGCACGTGCAGACATTGGTTAGTGAAAGCAATGAGTGAGTTTTAAAGCACTACTTCTTCAGAGGGAATGATCATCTTGGAGCAAGTCAGAGTTAAAAGATGATGACTTTTTTTTTGCTAATGAAGATACTGTGGAGTTGCTAGAAAAGAAAACAAAACCTCAGCTTTTGAAAACTTGTTTATACAAATAAATTGCTTGTCAGGCTGTCTTAAATTTCTAGGACCTCTTGGAGCTATGAGAGAATTCAGACTAGAGTGAAAGTCGAGTATTTTAAGAGGTCATACCAGTTATCAGTGTTGTGCCTGCTTGATGCCTATTCCAGGCACATGCTGCTGCTACACTAAACAAAATGTGGTGCAGAGTCTTTTATTTCTGTGCGTGGGGGAATTACGTAGCGCTGAATGGAGCTGTGTAGCTTAGAAAACACTGTTGGCATCAGCTGCTTTGCTAGCAGATGTAGTGCTCTTCAGGAGCTCACCAAAAGGCCACTTTTTTTTTTTTTTTTTTTTTTTTTTTTTTTTTTGATCCTTTGTTCAGGCATCTTGGAGGTGGGTGCAAACAAACTGTTGGGACAAACATATAGCTGAATGAATGTATAGCTGCCACACCTGTGCCAGCAAGGCTGTAACAGCTCCTAGGCTAAGGGCGAGGTGGTCACCACTCTGGAGAAGGTTCCTGGACCACTGTGCTGGCCAGCAGGCATCAGTGCTCAATGGGAAAACAGCTAGCACACCATGGGAAACTTGTCTGGTGGAGAAGCTGCTGAAGTAAGGCAGGCTGTAGGGGAGGTGCCTGCATGCACTTGGGAGCTGGAGCCTTACCCCTTCTGAAGGATATGGACATTACCTGGCTCACTGAGTAAGGTAAGGTGTAGTTTTTAGTACAAGCAATCATCTTCCTTTGTATACTAAACCATAGATAAAGTTATGTGTTATAATTACAATACAGTCTTCCAGCATTTATTGTAACTAGTAATAACTAATGCAGTCATCTTCAGCACAAGACCTGGATCCAATTTCCACTTCCCCAGTGCTCTACAGCAGGGCCCTGTTTCAGCCTTCTTGCCTGATTAATTTTGAATTATTTTCTGCACAGTCATGTTTATAAGTAAGATTTTCTGCACAGTCATGTCTATAAGTAAGTCAGGTGTACAAAATGTATCAGATTGCAGGACCAGGTTCTTAGAGGCTCATAGAGGGCGACAAAGCTGGTGGCAGGGCTGGAAGGCATGTCCTCTGAGGAGTGGCTGAGGATGCTGGGTTTGTTTGGAGGGGAGGAGGCTGAGAGGTGACCTCATYGCACTCTGCAGCTTCCTGAGGAGGGGACGTGGAAAGGGAGGTGCTGATCTCTTCTCCCTGGGATCCAGGGACAGGATGCCTGGGAGTGGTTCAAAGCTGTCAGGGAAGGTTCAGACTTGACATTAGGAATCATTTCTTTACCAAAGGGGTGGTCACACACTGGAAGGGGCTTCCTAGAGAGGTGGTCGATGCCCCAAGCCTGTCAGTGTTTAAGAGGCATTTGGACAATGCCCTTAACATCCTTTTTGCATTGTAGGTCCCTTCCAACTCTCCTATAGAAGCAGACAGTTGAAGAACATTATATTCTTGACTGTTTTCCTATCTCCCTCTCCTGATAGTCTCTAACTGAGAGACAAATGTTTTTCCTAGGCCTGCATTTTATGCCATTGCTCCAAGTTCATGGGCATACATGTAAATTGGATCTATGACAGATGAAGTAGGACACATGATGGTGCTATTTATCTTTACAGCACMGAAAATTTAAAATGCCACAGGTTACAGAACAGATTTGATTTCTTTAACAAGAATGGCATTAACAACTTGCAGTTTTAACAGTATTTCTTAAAGAAAAAATGAAGCTTTTTTTAGTAAGGATTTAAAAGCATTTTATTGATTGTTGTCCTATAAAATCATCAAAGTCTTTAATTCTTGAAGAACTGTGTCTGACAATAGGAAAAATGAAAAATGTCTTTAAAAAACATTACAGCATTTTTGGAAAAACTAGGTATGAAAAATATATACAATGTATTAAAAAATCTGAATAACATTAATCTYGATTTATACATTCAGTTATGTGTTAAACATCTGTGTACAATAAAATTTGTTAAAAATATTAGCAGTATTYTTACTATGTTAAATAAGTCTTTGCTCAATTTACAGTTTATCTCATTACTATTTTATCAGTCCACTTATAAATTAATTTACAAGGCTGTATAACCACTGCCAGACTGTCAAGGGTAAGTATTTTTGTACAAAATTATTGCCTTCCTAATATATTTTAAATTGTTACAGAGATACATATTTATAAACATCCAATTCATTCACAAATTGAATCAACATATTACAATATATAAAACATACAGCCCCTTTAAAAAAGACAGGGAATGCAACAAGAAGAAAGCCTTTGTACTACAAGTTTTTCCCTCATTTTTATTGAACATGTATTCTACCTTGCTGAGTTATCAGCTGGTCCTTAAAAAGGTGAAGATTTTTATACAAACTGTCACACCTATATACAGAAAAGATGCACTGAAACTTATTTTGAGTGCATTTTGTTCACACAACATTAAGTGGTTGGGTTTTTCCTGTGACATTCCAAAGCTAAACTGCAGGTGCAAAAATTTAGCAAGTGTTGTGTGTAGTGCAATTGTGAGAAGTCTTCTCTAAAGCAGAGAAGAGCATGTGTAAAGCAGAGAAGAGCATGTGTGAAGCAGCACCAATGCACACTCCTCTGAAAGCAAGGTCCAAGTACTATTTTATCACTCTCTCTCCCTCCCTCTTATCTCTGCCTGAAGCATCCAATGACATCAAGTCACACTGCAGTAGGGGAAGGCAAAGATAACAAAATAACAAGTTAGTCAAGGTCCTGAGCTACCTGCTTCTAAGTCTTTCCTCAGTRGTGGTCTTAACCATTTATACACACCGGAGAGGAGAAGACCTGGCACCTTAACACAACTCTACAGATCTTACTTCTCCCTCTTTTTTTTGCCTGTGGATTCAACATGATGCTAACAAATGCTAAAGATGTAGGTAAACTGAAATTCAGTTGAACTTTTTGTCTCCACAGAAGGAAATAATCTCCTCTAGTGCAGAAGAGCAGAAAGACTAAAAGACAAAAAACCCAAAACAGACCCCTCAAACCTAGAACAAAGTACTTCATGTTTTCTGCAGTCCCCATCAAAACCCTTGCTCTGAAGCAGTAACTTGATAGGAAGACCTCGTTAAACACATGGGGAAAACTGAAACAAAATGGACACATTTCGAGCAGTTATACTCCTTTAAAATACCTGTGCTAAAATGCATCTGAGAACGAGATAATCAACATTATATATTTATTTTGCAGAGTTTCATACCTCTTTCTTGCTTTCAGAAATCCTTTCACCACTGCAGCACTAGAAGGAGAAAAAGTCTGAGCTGCCTGAATGAGTAACGCACTGTATTAGAGATCACCATTGGAGGCACTTCTCTAGATTCTTCTCTGGAACTTGTGTCAGCTTTGCCAACATTGATTAGAGTGATCTAATTACTTCTGACAAAGCCTGGGACATCCCTGGATTTGTGCTGGAGAGGTAGTCCTTTATGAATTACAGGGTTGGTTATTGTAGTTCAGGTTACACGCAGATTTTGACACAACTGGGAAGTACCCCATACTGTGGTACTGAGAATGTAACACTGCAGTTTCTTAKGAGCAGGAAACCCCCAATATTGCTGTTCACCTCCAGCTCAATGGATTGGGTGAGTTTCTGGTGTTCTGCTACACAGAGTTCTGCTTCTGAAAGAAAGTCAAAAATGCTCAAAAACAGATGGAGAAAGAATACGTAAAGAGGCAGGGATGGAGGAACTAAAGTTGAAACTGAAGTTTGAGTCAAAGAGATGCATGGCTGATCTCCAGTGCCTAAAAAACTACGTCTAGTTGAAATCTGCTATGGTCAAGCCCAGGTTTCAGATCAGAGCGCTCAAAACGAAAAGGGATGAGTATCCGAAACATCAGTGCTCTGTTACTGGATTTTTCGCATTGGTGACCCACATCTTCCACGCGAGAGCTGCAGGGCATGCAACCATGCCCCACTGACAGCAGTTAGTGCAAATCCTGTAGTATAGTATGAAGAAGCAAAAACAGTCTACACGTTGGTTTCAAGTCCAAGTAAGCGTCCCATCCGTTCCATGTTCTTGTCAATCGTGGCACGACACGTGATTTCTTTAGCACACTCCATGGGAAACCAACCTCTTTCGCCATCCCGCAATCGTTCCCCTTCATACCAACCTGCAAGGGTGGACGGACAAGGAGTAACAAACCTTTTTAAGTAACGTTAAAGATACTTTGTCAGAACTGTGTGTGTTGTACTTGACACAGTCATCACATACATCTACCTTTGTAGTGAATAAAGTACCAGATTAAGATAGGTACAGCAGATTTTTTTTTTTTTTTTGTACGGACAGACTAGGAACAAAATAGTATGTAAAAATAAATATTATATGAAACAAGTGTAATACATTTTTTATATTGTAATTCAAATATATTGTTTGAAATAATATAAAGAATATAATTGCAATCTAAAGAAAGCAATGCAGCACAATTGATAGGATCTTTGATTTCATACGTAATCTTGAATAACATCATTAAGTTMTGACTTAGTACTTCAAGTGCTGACAGCTTCAAGCATCACTGAGTCAGCACATCATAAGATATTAGCAGAATCACTTGCACATCCAGGCAAGAATCACTTTTGATCTCCAGGTACTTGATGCCATGGAAAACTTGGGCAAAACCACTGTGCTAGACCCCTATACTTAACAGGCAGTGAAGCACAGTAAGTGACATGACTAATAATGTGTATGTTTCTCTTACTCAGACAAACCTGGTGCTCATTCACTAAAATGTCTGAGCTCCATGTTTTTAGGTAGAATTCAATTTCTCATTTGTGGACATTTCCCATGTCAAAGCCAACCAGCACATACTTTCTGCAGCTATTTACCTATAGAAATTATGATAGGYGATGAGTTCCTTTGAATATCTGTTGCCTAAACAGAGGCTGTCCTTTAAAAACCTGAACCAAAATGCTCCAGTTTTTCTTGGAAGCTGAACCTTTATTCATTGTACAGCTAATGCTATTAGGAAACAACTTCTTCTAGCTGGATTCACCTGCAGTGGTGACAGATGGTTACTAACAGCAAAATTCTCACTTACCATCATTTACTTTTTGATAAACCAAAACAACATCAGCAACTTGAAGAGACAGTTCATCTGACTGCTTTGCTGTGTAAGTTCTGATGATCTCTACCTGAGTCAAAGCTATGGAAGAAATAAGCCAGGCTGAGTTAAACAATTCACATAACAGAGTATATTTTATTAAAATATGTATACAATTTATTTTAAAACTTTCCATCTTGGAGTATACTCCCCCCCAAAAAAACCCAAAGGAGGCAGCAAATTATGCAAATGGCTTCCTACCTGAGCAATTACACACAAACAAACTTTTGGGATAAACATACAAGGGAAGGGGCTTTGCACTTTTGCTAACAGATTGAAACAAGTGACCAAACCAGTGTTAATGAATGCAAACGGAAATTACTGTGCAAAACAGAACTCCTCAGAGAAGCCCCTGGGCACAGGAAGAGGTGGCAACTTCACGTATACTAAAGCCCCAGAGCCCAGGAAAAGAAACGGACAACATTTCTGAGGGTATTTATAGTCTACGCTTGCTCACGTCCCCGCTAAGGGGCAGTGCATTTCCATTCTCGTGTCAAAGCTCTCAGAAATCTTGTTAGTTGTAACTTACTTGTCCTGTCCGTTTTCTGCCCGTCTCTGTCCTGTCCAAGTGCTGTAATCCAGCGAGCTCTGTCACTCCTGCAAATGGCAAAGACAAAACTCAGTTTCCCAACTCATGCTCTTGATAATGGTCAACACTGACCCTTTTCAAGATTCTCTATTTATTAAAATGTTTTCCTCCTTTGGGTAAAGAAAACAAAACAAAACCTCCTTTCTCCTCCTCTCAAAATATGGCCAGAAGGTATAATACTACTTCTAGTAATACATTATTCAAACATCATATTTAACTCTTTTAGCATGTTGGATTAGGAAAAGAAAAGCCTATATAGGTGGGACCTACTGGCATGATGTCTTATATACCTTTATTTTAATTATTTTTAATGCAGGTAAACTTCTCTGCTAGTGTCTGTGACTAATACTTATTAGTAATCTTATTTAAAAAAAACCAATCCCATCTAATGTACAAAGCATCTGATAAATGTAATACAGCAATTTTAATGTATAATACCAACAGGTTTCCTGTGAGTAAGAACTATCTGCAACATACACTTAGAATTAAAAGCATGAATGGAGGGGGGTGGGGGTGGTGGAAAAAGAACCCAAAGTTTCTCTGTGCTCTCAGAAGGACACATTTATGTTTCCAGATGTGTCAGTTTGCAGAATCTGAGAGCCAGCACAAATAAGCAGGGACCCAGTGGAGGCCTAAACTAGTCATTTGAATCTCACCATGTATAACCTAGGAAAAACTTAATCAATCTCAGATTACATGTGTCAGGATTTCTGAGGAGAGCAAAAAGAATTAGCTAGATTCTAATTGTTATACAATAAATCACAGAAGTGCAAATTACTGACATCTGATTTTGGAAGGGAGTAGAACAAGCTAAAGTGATGTCAGACAGTAAAGGAAAAAAGAAAGCTAATCCTAAATCACCGCTGTTAACGGCTGAGCTATAACAACTTCGTCATTGTAACTTTGAATTTTGGCAAATCAGAATTTAAACTTGATTGCCAAAACAAACATTTCAGTGAAATTAGATTTTATCTCATGTTTGTTGAAGGGCTTTGCTATCAGTACAGATTAGAGTAACACAAGGGAGTTGCAGGGTTGAATTTTCCTATTCCCTCTCCCCTAAAAAAAATTTCTGTTGCTATCTTTGGATAACTTTTCAGTTTTTAACTAAAAATCATGAAAAACATCTGCTTTCTGCTGAGACCTGATTTTGTCAAAAATCTGAAACATTTGAAAACAGAATAAAATTCTGTTTGGAAATAGCACCATGGTGTCTTCAGAAGTGTCAGAAAATGGGACATTTACACAAGTTATGAGAGACTTCTCTAGAGTACACCTTCCAAGATGCACCATCGCTCAGCAACTGAGGAGATGATTCAGCAAGGGACTGTAGTTAGTCTGTGAAGTCCGCCTGGGGAGCAGAGGGAGGGCATTGAACAGCCCACTACGCATCATTCCACAATAAAGTTCATCAGTCTCTTCTGAGAACACTGACACCTTCTCACTTTCTTCCAGCTAGCTCTAGAAATCTCTTTTCTGTTCACAGACTATCAACACTTCCTTTGGATGAAGGGACTCAGAATGGAAGTCTTTCTGAGCATGCTTCTTTCAGAACGAAAAAAATAGCCCACTGAATATCCTGAATATAAATATTTGTACTGGTTTTTGGCATTTAGTAAGAAACTGTGATTATTTTTTTTAAATCCCAACACACATTCTTCCTCAAAGATGAAACTACTGCACATGCCCTACTAACATTTGATACCTGTTGATCTCATACAGATGGCCAAAACTACAACGCATGCTACTTTAGACATTTCAGTCATTAAAGTAGGCGATACTAAACTTGTGTTTCAACCAAAATAAGAACGTCTGTATACAATTTTGCATCAGCTTAACTTTGTGGCTTTTTTTTTTTTTTTTTTTTTTATTATTTAGAAACAGATGTTATATAGACTCCTGTTTTCCTTTCCCTGTATCCATTCTTAACAGGAAAACTACATTTCCTTTCAG